>JAGGAU010000175.1:0-24581 GCA_017657275.1 Termitomyces sp. T108 | reverse complement strand
GGGGAATCCAAAGAGAACAAGTCTAAGGACTCCTCTGCCAGAGTGCGGCGCATCAGGCGCAGGTGCGGAGGCGTGGGAATGTACTGTACAGCATGACCGCGCCTAAACCCTAACCCCGGAGGAGGTCCGGAGATCTCCGGACTATTCCCGGACAACTCCGGAGGTCCCAAAATGGAAATAGCTCCAGAACGTCCTGAAATGGAAGTCCGGAAATCTCCGGACTGCCCCGGAACAATTCCGGAGGTCCCGAAATGGAAGTCCCCTGACAATTATACATGTAACCACTATATTCTATGCATTGGTATCAAGTCTAGCAAGATAATCTGTGATAGCAGTAGGTTGGTAGGATTTGAACTTGTCAAGGCATGTCTGACTGCCAAATTTGGCAAGAATAACCTCCATTTCATGCACAAAGGGTTCATTTATGTCTGCAACATAAGCTTGAAGTGTTGAGGCAGCTTTAAGAGCTTCATGGTGGGCTGGCTTTGGCTCGGCAGTGTCAGTAAGTGAGTTTGTAAGGTCCTGAACATTACTGCTAACCTCCTCTCTCTCAACACGCTCCATGACAGCTTGAAAAATTTCTGCCTCACTACTACCATCATGCATAACATTTTTGTTGACCGGATTGAGTAGTTCTTGAAGAGCCATTTGGTTAGTTGGCTGGAGAACCCTGAGTTGTTCAAGTTGAGACAGAGAATCTGTAACCTGCTTTTCAGCTGCAGCAATAGCTAGATCCACAGGATCATAGTTCAGCAAAGAAGAAACTGGAACAAGAGGTACAGTAGATGCTGCTGTGGAAGTGGGATTGAGAAGAGACTTGGGGAGAATTCCGGTCTTATACCAACAATTGCAGATTGTTGTGGTATCCACCTCATTTCATGCAATGTCAGCCATGCACATGGCTTTGAGAATGTTGATGTCATAGATATTGGCAGGTGAGACATTGCTGTCATAGCAATCAATGGCACAATTCATGAAACAAGCATGATAATGAGCCTTGAAGCACTTGATTATGCCTGTATCAGCAGGTTGAACATGGGCAGTCAGATTTGGACTGAAGTTTTCAACACAAATATTGGTGAGGTCATCAGGTGGGACATGACCACTGAAATTGTCCTGGAGAAGCAAAATCATCCACCCATTATGATGAAGTTTTGCATCAGTCATGGAGCTACTCCTGATAAAGAACTGTTGTCATCCAAGCTTAGCATTGTTATAATAATAGAAACCCAGCTGGGCACCTGTCTTCCAATTGAAGGGACAAGGTTGTTTGGCTTTCCCAATGACAATGGGTGGCAGTTTCTCAGACACAGTACCATTCATTGTAAATGCATATGTCAGCTGTTTTTTGTCGCCTTTGACACCAGACATTTGCTTGTTCATCAAACCATGATCAGGTGGCATTCTGAGAAGATGCTTATGAGATTGGAATCAGCATGGAAATAGAAATTCTTATGCCCAAAATAGACTAGTTTTGTCCATATTGAAGATGTCTTTCAACTGATAGCCATGCCTTCTAATGAGTTCCTGCAAATGTTCTTTCTCTCTCTCAACATCTTCAGCACTTGCAAAACCAGCCTCTCCATGAGACTTGTAGTTCCATAACCCACACTGCTTCTTCAATACTGTCAGCCATCCTTTGCTGAGCGCAAGACATTCATCCTTTGGTACATTTTTCAAGTTGGCAAATTGTGTCCACTTCTGCCTGAGAATCTCTCTATTAAGCTTAACTCTATCAGACATAGCCTTTGTGATCCAAAGTTCCAACATTTTGTTCACTTCTGGATGCTCAGTTTGCTTAACACACTTTTATGTTCTAACTTGTCCTTGTGCAACCTCATCTGCATAGAGTTGCCAAATCAGCTGCTTATCCTTGAGCTATGCAGAGATAAGTGGTTGCTTTCGAGTGAGGTTTGGATAGATTTTGTCCCAATGTGCAGCGGTGTGACCTTGCTTCTGTTTCTTTCCTTGCTTATGATGCCAGTCCATGATCTCAATCTTCTGTTTCAGTGTTGCATTCTCCTTTTTCATAAAGACAGGTACAGCTGCTTTTTTTTGCACCTGGGAAACAACCTTACAAGGCTCATTGGGCCCTAGAAAATTTGTCAGATTATATTCAGCTCTTCTGGTGACTACAGTGACATACGCTTTCTCTTGTTGCCTACAACTTTCTTGATCCCTCCTCTAAGCTCCTTTAGCTTTTCTACAAGTGTCTTTTAATGTGAATTCAGACACTGGAGTCCATGTTCATGATCTGAGGCATTTTCAAGAAGTTCAAGAATCCTTTCTTTGTCAACCAAATTGGCATTGTTGTCTAGCCAGTGTTCATCTGCATCAGAAATAGCCTCCTTGGCACTGATGTGCTTTAAGAGAGTGTCCTTCCATGCCATGTACAAGGCCAGCCTTGAGTGTCTCAAGAGGTTTTATTGCTGAGTGTCACCAGACTGAGAGAATATTAAACATTTCAATGAGTTGAGCATCCAATGATATTCTGCATGGGAGCAAAAGGCATGTGTTTGAACCCTCCTCATAACATTATTGACTGTTGCAATAACATATTACAAAATGACAAAACTTTATCTATTTTTAGCATACTTATGGGTTATAAGACTCTTCTGAGGGCCATGGGAACTATGGTATATGGAATATGGGAGGGATTCTAATTTTACCTGCAAACAAACTTGGTGGGGGCAAAAATCTATGGGTTATTGCAGGTTATGGGTTATGACAAGTATAGTTTAGGACAGAGTCAACTGTATTTATAAAGTGCTAGGACACTGTTGCTAACTACATAAGGTAAGTGAAAATAATGGAGTCCAAATGCAAGTAATGGAAAGGGAGTTGCCAACGGTATATGTCAAGAACTCCTAAAATTATGGCACAAAGAATGGAACATGAAAATTTACAAGAGTTTCCAACAGTGTCTGTCAACCAGTAGGTCAACCCTACAACCAAAGACTATAAGCAGGTAAATGCATGGGGAGCTGATGCTTAGGCATGAAACTATCAAGGGGGTGGCAGTCGCCAGGCATCAGCTGAGGTTGCTAAGGTGGAGCTGGTGCCAATGAGCTGCCAACTGTCCTGGCCTGATTTGTGATATCTCTATAGTCCCAAGGCTGCTGATTGAGGACCTTGGCTACCTCTGATAAGATGGTACTGGTCTAATTGTGACACCAGATAATCTTGATGCTGGATAAAAGTTGCGAAAAATAACATCAGCATGCCCTGCCCAGCCAAGTACTTATCAATATAAATAGATAAAGGATGCTGTAGCCATGGATTAGAGGTGCACAGACAAGAGATTTTAGGGGTATCATGTGATCTTGTCAATTGGTTGATCAGGTCACATCACATGTGATAATTAGCTGAGTATTGCAGTATCTGGCTAATACAGAAAGGTGAGAAATTGGGAAACCTGGGTAATTGGCAAAACAAAAGAACACGCATGGACAGGAACTGGTCTGTGCACCAGGGTATGAGTATAAAAGAGGAGAGTTCTGGAAAGAAAAGCAAGCCAGACTTAGGTTCCCCAGGGGGTGGACTTTTTAGAATGACATTGGATGCTTCTCATACTTCAAATACATTGTATAGAAGCACATCACATTGTGCATACAACTGGCTACACCGGGAATCGAACACAAATCTCGGTGTTCCACCATATGTAACGTTTTGCCTAAAATGGAACACGTCGGAATTGCACTCGACGAACCAGTTGGACTACCTGTCCAAAATATAAAAATTATAAAATTACTAGGCCTAAGCAATCAAATCAATCGGCCCCCAGAACATTGAAGTGAGCTTACGTGCGCATCACTTTTGCCATAGGGTCTCACGCAATGCTGGGAAGTTAATGGAATTTTTTTGCATGTTTTGTACAAGGCTAGGGGGCCAATATATAATGTGCGAATACAGGAGCATATCTAAAGCCACGGTATACCACACATAAAAATATAATGAATTGTGAGGAGCTCATAGAGGCAAGGTCGTTGTTGCTTAACCAACTAGCATGACATGA
Organism: Termitomyces sp. T108; assembly: GCA_017657275.1. Taxonomy (NCBI): domain Eukaryota; kingdom Fungi; phylum Basidiomycota; class Agaricomycetes; order Agaricales; family Lyophyllaceae; genus Termitomyces; species Termitomyces sp. T108. Next base: position 20,566 of record JAGGAU010000175.1, on the reverse strand, counting down.
CAATGTAGTGCACTGCACTTGGACTACTGGACATACTCCGTGAGCTACTGAGCTAGGACTTCCTTCAGGATTTCGATAATCCGATTGGTCTCTTCGACGGTGTTGTAGTGAACAAGAGATATTCTGACAACGCCATCATCGATATCAACCTCGGGCGATAGTTCTCTGACGAGCGAATAGGCATAGAAGTGACCATAGCGGATCCCGATCTTCAAAGGAATAAGTGGTTTCAAAGTGATTTGTTGTAGGATCATTCTGGTAGGATAGCACTTACCCCACCTTTTTCATCGAAAAAGTTGACGATATTTTTGCTCTTGATAGGGTTCTGGCCCACAACGACAAAAGAAATAGTAGGAACTCTCGATAAGCTTATCTGCTCCTCTCCAACGACTCTGACACCTCTTTTGCGCTGGGCTGGAGCGGTCAAGAACTCAAGTAGAGGGGCTACGAGCCTTTGTTCGTGTATCGCAATGGCGTCATAAGTCTTCTTGAGATTGTGATAGGGCGTCAGAGAGAGGAGATAATCGACAGCCCCAATCGTGGCATAAGCGGATTCATAACCTGGACCACCTGGCTGAAGCTTGTACGATGTATGGTCTAACTTTAAAAAGTGATGGACGAGAGGTTTTGTTGACGCGTGGAGGGTTTCGGATCGGACATATAGAACCGAGATGTGCGGACCATAGACCTATCGAAAATAAGATTGTATGAAGAGGAAAGTCTGGAGACACAGTACTTTGTAAAAGGAGAACACAGCAAAATCAACATCCCAAGCTTGGACGTCAATCAACCGATGCGGCGAATAGGCCACACAGTCAACAGAAACTTCCAACTTGGATGCTCCTTTCGATTTGGCGTCAGTCCTGAGAGCGGATATGACCTCTCCCACAGGTACGATAGATCCCAAGATGTTGGAACACGCAGTGAAAGCCACAATGCGCGTTTTTGAGGTGACTAGTGGCAAGAGCTCCTCAACTTTCAGACTAAGCGAGTAAGGGTTGTCCGCCACCGTTGGGCTTGCTTTCCAAACCTTAATGACTGCGCCGGTGCGATTGGCAAGTTTCTTCCACGGTCCAGAGTTAGCTGTGGAGATCTAAAATGTCATCTACTGTGAGTTACATAAGCACAACGAACCTTCGTGTTCTGTTGTAACAATAAATTCATCCCCTGCTTTGATGTCGTTCTCCAAGGCGCGAGATAGGTTCTCCAAGTTCATCGTAGAACTTGAGGAAAACACGATCTCTGACGGAGATCTTGCGTTAAATAGCTTAGCTGCCTGTTCAGGAGCCTCGATCATAGATCTACGAGTGCTCTCAACAGACACGGAGTAATCAGCACCAAGCTGGACATTGGTGTTGATCAGGTAGTCGGATATTCTATCGACGACACTTTGGGTGACTTGAGAACCGCCGGCGTTATCAGCAAAAATGTATCCTGTGTTCAACGCCGGAAAGTTGGCACGGGCTTTGGCAATGTCAAAGTCAGACATGGTGGTCGAAAGAGATGGGGATTGAGGAAAGCGGAATTCCGACGGAAGAATATATCGTCTACATCTATTCAATCATGTGAGGAGACGCATGATCTTGTGTTTCTCATGGATTTCAGGCCTTTGGTGTGCATGTTAAGTACGGCTTGCAACCACCTGACCTTTCAATATTGACACCTTGGCGGTGACCCTGTATCTGGCATTAAAGAATCGCACGACTTGAATTAGCTCTCTCCAATGCTAAAAGGAAACAGTTGTGCCGAGTGATGATCTGTCCCGGCTTGACCAAAAGTCCTGGCTTGAGGCGGCTCTGGCTCAGACCAACACTGGGCCGAGCCCAAGCCCCAAATAGCGGCCTGGTTCCTGCTTGGCTTGCCCAAGCCGTGGCTTTTAGCAGATAAAATGTATTTTATAAGAGAACAATGATACATACACGGCATTTTGGAAGCAGCATGCTTGCAATACGCATCAACAACCTTGCCTTGCAAGGGGAGTTTAGACTGCTCAAGATTGTCTTAATCTTGTTTATATCTGTCTTATCTGAACACAAAACTCTCTTTCTATCTTCTACGATCCAATTTTGATGACACTGAGAAAACCTGAGGCACTTTTGCTTTACAACAAAGTAAAAATTGTGTTTTCTGAGAGTGTTTCACACTGTTTAAGGTGTGATGGATGGATGAATACTATGGTTTATTTTGTTAAAGAACAGCTATCACATGGGCATTGTATTTGTAGCTCCTGCAATATACAACCAGGTGTGGTAATTACAGAACTCTCTTGAGTACTCTGGCCAGATATTTTTTCAAGCATACTAGTCACACTCCATGGTCATTTTACTACAATTTGATCCCAAGGAATTTATACTATCTTCCCATATCAAGTCCCAGTTGCTAAGCTGCCACTAACATACCTTCTCAGTAATTGTTCCATCTACATTCAGCAATGCTTACCAGCCATCAATAGCTAGCAGTCCATGACTCTATACTCCTCTCCACACCTGAACAGCTTTCTTTGAGGAGTGCAGTCTCCAAATAGGAGTCTCAACTATAACTGTATTAACCTGAGCTGGGATTGTAATCCAAATATCTATTGTGCCAAGGTATCAGGAGCCATACAGTGGTAGTTGCACTATATTGATACCCCTACTTCTTCCACAGACCTGTACCATTGGCCTGTTTGGTCCACAAAGAATTCCTCTTTCAAGTTCTCCACACCAGGCAAACCTTTCTTTTTCTGTCTGGTCACAAGTATGATAGTGACAATGCTTCATTGAGCTACATGTTATTTGGTAACCCATTTGTCCTACACAACAAAGCCTACCATACAATGGGTGGTGGCTATCCAGCAGCATTGAAATAACCCATCTGGTGGCTAAGGCCACATAGGCACACTCAGCTAAGAGTCTCATGTGTCTCTTTGGAGACACAATAGTGCCAGCTGAGCTGCTGTGTACCCCATGTTAAAGGTGTGACAGGAGAAGAAAGAGTGTTGTTGATAAAATGGGTGGCCTGTACAGTATTATAAAATCTTCCAGTAGTGATTTGGCTCCTGTGGGCAATGAGTACCAGACTGAGCTGCATTAGCTGTATTTTATCCCCTCCCTCCTGTTTCTCTGGTGACATGACATTTGTTTTGTCAACAATTATGTATTCAGTACCTTCCAAGATACTCTGTGGGAAGACAATTATAGATCCGATGATTGGCAGGCTATATTGATTGCGAGGAATTTCCAGTATCAGAGGAATCATTTTAGGTACAATCAAGGAGTAGGCAAGAGCCTGCCAGGATTCACGATGCTCGATGAGTGAAGTTAAGTCGTCGCTTTAACAAGCAGCCTTTGAATTACAACTGTAGGGATATCAACGTTGGCTTACAAGGTTTCTTATACCTGTCAGCGTCAGGTGATGACCACGCGCACTTGTACGAAACGTGCGCTCTATATTAAGGAGAATTCCCATGCCATGTTGACACTTATGAACTTATAAGGCCGGGTGTGTAAGCTTCATCCATAGAGGGTTTCTCCTTTCTGTCCTCAACACGCCAGACAATGTCCAACCTAGAACGGAGCTCCGGAGATGGTCCTGTACACGATGAGAAGAATGTGCTGATCATCAATAGTCGACGCCGCAACGCACTCCAAGAGATTGATGAAGCCCCATTCAAGTAAGCACCCTTGTTTCTTCCTCACACAGATAACATTTTGCTAATGCGCCACAGCTTGTTCCATGCCAAGGTCTGCCTGGTTGCCGGCGCTGGGTTTTTCACTGACGCGTGAGTACCGTATAATAACTATCTCTCATGATATGATAGAGGCAGGATAGCTATGATATTTTCGCTATCAACATTGCTTCGGTCATGTTGGGCTACGTCTACGGCACAGGTTAATCATGTTGTTCATTTCTATGATGACAAGAAGTAGATTTGCGTTCCTCAGGCTCCCCTCTCAACAAAGCTGGTCAGATATTGAACAAGAACCAGGATCTCGGTGTAAAAGTTGCGACTCCTGTTGGTACTGTTGTCGGTCAGCTTCTCTTTGGTTGGTTGGCTGATATAGTTGGCCGTAAGCGGATGTGTAAGTTTTATTTACCTCTCATAATGCTTTCAACAGACCAACTGATTTGCAGACGGCATCGAGTTGATAATTATTATCGTTGCCACTTTTGCCCAAGCCTTGTCTGGCGGTGGCCATGCCGTCAGTATCATTGGCGTCCTCATCGTCTGGCGTTTCCTTGTAAGTAAATCTATCCGGCATCTTCGGCTGAGGCCAACATTGATAACAGATGGGCGTTGGTATTGGTGGTGACTATCCCCTATCTGCTGTCATATCTTCTGAATTCGCTTCCACGCGTATACGTGGTAGAATGATTGCTGCTGTTGTTTCGTCGCAGGGTTGGGGGAATTTCTGTGCGTCCTCTTATCCCTTGAAATGAACTTCAGTACTCTGATCATCTATCCAGGTTCTGCTCTCGTTGCACTTATAACTGTTGCCGCTTACAAAAATTCCATCCTCGGTGATCCAAGCATTGACGAGCCGAATCACGTCGATGAAGTGTGGCGTATTCTCATCGGTCTTGGGTGTGTCCCTGGGTGTATTGCCCTCTACTTCCGCCTCACTATACCTGAGACCCCCCGGTTTACTATGGATATCGAACGTAACATTCAGAAAGCCTCAGATGACATCAGGAATGTCCTTTCTAGTGGTACATTCATGGTTGATTCCAATGCGCCTGTACACCGAGTCAACGCTCCAAAGGCCAGTTGGGCAGATTTCTGTGCTTACTTTGGCCAGTGGAACAACGGAAAGGTCTTGTTAGGCACATCTTGGTCGTGGTTTGCCTTGGACGTAAGTAATGTTGTCCAATCAAGCCCTAGAGTCAAGTATATTTTCTTGCAGATTGCTTTTTACGGATTAAATCTCAACAACTCCATCGTTCTTCAAGCCATCAACTTTGGCACTCCCTCTTCTATGGGGACTCAGCTAGTCTACGACAGCTTGTGGAACATCTGTGTTGGTAACTTGATATTCTCTGCTGGCGGATTACTTCCTGGATACTATTTTACATTCTTCTTCATCGACTTATGGGGACGAAAACCTATCCAATTTATGGGTTTTACCATACTCACTATCCTCTTCGTTATCCTCGGTATATAGTCATATCTTTTAACTTGTCGCTTTACAACTCATTGTAACCATCCAGGTTTCGGTTTCGACAAGCTTAATGCTACCGATTTGGCCAGAAAGGGATTCGTCGTCCTCTACTGCTTTACTAACTTTTTTCAAAACTTTGGCCCTAATACCACTATTTTCATTGTACCTGGAGAAGCCTTCCCCACACGTTATCGTTCTACAGCCCATGGTATCTCTGCTGCGAGCGGTAAACTTGGAGCTATTGTTGCTCAGGTTGGTTTCGCCCAACTGAAGGATATTGGTGGAACCAATCATTTTGTCAAGCATATGTGTGTATCTCCTCTCCATTTTCCTTCGTGGAGCTGAACTAAGAGCCCAGTTTGGAGATTTTTGCTCTTTTCATGTTGACTGGAATATTCTCAACCTTTCTCATTCCCGAGACAAAAGGATTAAGTCTGGAGGAGATCTCTCGGGAGGACCAAGGAACCTTTGTGAGGGGGTAATAAGCAAAAAATTCGTTGTCGAAGGGAAATAGTCTATCATGAGGGAGGGTCGGATGGTTGACTTAGGTACTCGGAGTTCTGAACTCGTAGTGCGTCGTCGCCTCATGAAACGTTGGAAGGGTAGTGCTGCAATGGAACGACTTTGACGAAGCAATGTCGATAGATCTTGATGACTTAATTAACTCGTCATAATGAACCAACGAGTTAATGAATTATAGCATGTGTCCGATTTCGTCAATATTACGTCGATATCTTGTGCGATTCATAATACACGTCATTCGTGTTTCACAAGTACAGTCTGGCATATAAAATATCTCCTATTCCCCTGAGGTTCGGACATTCTAATTGTTCGAACTTCAGGTATGTATCTAATAACTCAATATATTATATTCTAATTGTTCGAACTTCAGTACACAAGTTAATTTATTGTTTCAACCATTAACATTGCAATATACTATGCTGCGACAAGCAATCCTCGAATAAAGACGCACCCGTGAGACCGAGCGAACATGTGTCAGCTATATTCGGAGATATGCAGACAAAACCAGTGACGAGATCGAGGAAACACAGAAGACCGACACAGTCAATTCGACGGTATCGTGGCAAAAGAACAACGGAATCAGACAACGAGTCCTCCAGTCCACGAAACCATGAATAAGGAGCCGTAAAGAATCTTAGTCCGAGAAACAAGACGCCAGAACACTCTAATTTTTGCAAAAAGTGGGATGGTATAATCCCCTATACTCTTTACGCAAGCCCTTTTGTACCTTTTCCAACTCGTCACGACATGTTTTGACCGTTGGTCAGTCTCATTATTCCCTCCTCCTCTGAACTTTATTTCTCTCTGTTTCTCATCTCGCGGCCCGGTTTTACCTCCCTTCTTCTGTCGATTCTCATTCCCATGCTCTTTTTCCTCTACCGCTGCCCACTATTTATCCTCGGATTCTCTGTTCGCCTGTCTTTCCTCTGTTCTCTCCGGTTCGGCAGTTCGATGGAGAACCTGTATCTTTCCTCTGTTACACGAATAGACTCTCCTCCTGGCCTCCTGGTATCACGTCTTCCCTAAGCTTGTCACCTTCAACACCTTTTCTTCTGTCGGTCTTTCTCCTCCCTCTTCCATACCGTATTTTCCCCTGTCATGATACTGAGATTGATTGCGGAGACTCTGTAAGTTCTTTAGAGACAGAACTACTGTATCTAACATGCAAGCATTTCAGAGATGATGGGGTACCCCTTAATGGGGACTATATGCCCCCAATGATGCATGAGATGTCTGCCAATGTGGTGGTGCATTAGGGTGTAATGGAGTTCATGGTGCAAACCTTAGAGAATATAGCATGTGCACACAATTCTATCATTCAAAATGGGTGGGTCCCTACCATGTAATTAAGTATGGAACCAGGTGCATCCAACTATGTGTTGAAGCCAGGAAATCATGTAGCAGTTCTCCATCAAACTATCACATCCGCAAGAATTCAAACATTTTGCTCCTTGACTGCGGCACGAAAGGAAACTTCAGGAAAAACCCAACCAGTCTAAGTCATGTTATACAAGATGACATGCAAGAGATTGAGATGGATATGCCTGTTCTTGTTGTAGGTATGCTGTTCAAAATTAAAATAACTTACTGCGCGAGCTCTTTCTTGCCTGTTCTATATGTTTGGGGTCTTACATCAGTTTGGGTAGAAAAATTTCTAGTCTTAGATTGTACAAACTAGAGTCGTCGACCTTTGTAGCTAGACACGAGAAACCTGATCAGAAGGGTCCGAGCGCGGAAATTGTTTCCTATCGCATTTTCAAAGACTAGGAATACTCATGCAAAAAGGCAATGACCGTCAGTTATAGTGGCGAATCACAACCCCTGCAACTTCCTCCTCTTCCACTCCCTTCTCCTTTGCTTCTTTTAGGACAGATTGGCCATATGCAGCAATCCTACCCTTCCTATATGTACCCATAAAAGGTGCACGGTCATCGTCTGTCCTCCGAATGATTCCCACGCGCTGCAGAACAGGACTCTCTTGCAAAGGGACCAGCTTCACATCGTCGTTAAATAACGCGAAATAGAAGACACCCAGACGTGTAAGGCCTCGTTGATCCGCGGGAGGCTGGTGCACGCGATGGATTGTGCCCTTGTAAAAGCGTCCTGACATGAACTCCAAGGCTTCTCCAGCGTTGGCAACCTGGTGTGGACGTAAAATCGGGTTGCCAATTCAAGATTGCGCTTAAACACGAACCAGAGCATTGTCAACATGCTTGACCCATTTCCACTTTCCCTGTGGGTCAAGGATCTGTAGCGCTGATACGGGTTGGCTCCACAAGAGAGTCAAACTCCCAAAGTCTATCAGGCGTTTAATCGATAAAATATTAATAACGCGGGGAAAATCATACCCGTGTGTCCCTTGAGCCAAACGTTCTTAGTTTTCATCTCGTCATCTGATGATCGAGGATAACTAATATCATAGTGTTCACTTATGATTGAAACAAGCTGCCTGTCATTTAGCTTACTACTTCATCATGCGAACTAAAATAACGGTGTGTTGAGCAATACACACATTCCAAATAGAAGAATACATACTCCATGAATCTGTTAAGTCAGAACCAAAACTGTGTTTCTCCACGAAAGTCTCTTCCGGGAGCTCAAGGCCGAGGGCGAGCAACCTGAAAACGGTCTCAAACAATCTATCACGTTGTATCTGTCGTACCTCAATAGTGGAAGAAGGACGTTGAAGTGATTGTGTCGCGCAAAGGCGTCAATCTCTGGCAAAAATGGTCGCAAGGCCTCAGGATGTTCCTTGGCGGTAACATCAGTATGAACTATGGGAATGGTCTGCGTCAAATTTTTGTGTTGAGAATTTTGACCGACAATTATAGTGTTCAATTTGGTCTCGGATTCCGGCATCTATATGCTTCAAGGCGCATTCACAGTCATTAGCGAAACAAATTGAGTCACACAGATTGAAGTCATACGTACCCAATATTGGCGTGGCTTATAGCCTTGATAGCTTCCATTTTCTTTCATTTTGGCGACATACTTTTGCTTTTCTTCGTCGCTGACCCTGAATGGGATCTCCGCAATATCAAAGATACGCCGGGTCTACGAGATGAGAACCATATTGGAGCAAACAAAAAGAGATAGATATACCTCCTCTTGCGTATATCCATGGTTGATAACGTAAAAGAAACCGACCGTACTCATTGCATTGCGTACATCCTGAACGAGCTGGGATTTCCCCTCGGGCGTGCCAAACTTCGCAAGATCAATGAATGCTAGATCTGCGAAATCCACTGCAGCAAATTATTCACAATATAGAGTGTAACAAGCAAGGCAAATATTGCTCACAGTCCTCTTTTGTCGGCGGAGGTGGAATGTGATGAGGAGTTTCGGGAGAAAGTGTACCAGGCATGATTTCGCAGTGGGGGATCTCAAAAGCTCGTTGAGAAGTTGTTGATGGACAGACAGCCTTTTTATGCTATCTGAAGTTCTATTCTTCACACCATCTGAATCAGTAGCGCTGTATATAGATCCATTTCTATGTAGGACTTCGATCTCACAGAGAAGCTCAACGAAATATCCTTCGTATTTTAAGCATCCGAATGAGAACTTACTAGCGACAAAGCTTTGAGTTGGTCGGTTTGAAAATTTTGACCGACCACATATTGTTTGTGACGATTAAAAATCTGACAGGCCTTTGTAAGTTCTTCGTGAGTCCTGGTAAACCCTTGAAAAGGACCTTGTCAGGACATCTTCGTAAAACGCGGCTTGCCGGAGTATTTGGGTTTCAGTCACATTAGTTTGACATCATTTACGGAGCTGCAGCCTATGAGGTACTGTGGATTTGGCAGGAAGCTGTGTGTTTATGGCACAAATGAATACGTGCGAAGAGTATTTAAAGATACTTACGCCGGTCACGATCCTGTATCTCTTATGGTCGGCCCGTTTCCAAGTTCCGTCGGGTGTCCTGATCCTCAAGGGCGCAGATAATGCTGAGAGAGGTCATCCAGCTGAAAATCTGTTGACGGCTGCAGATCACGGTATCATCAAAAAGGTCGTTCCAATACATAGGCAAATATGGCCTGAAACCACGTACCAATCAGCACCAGGATAAGACAGAGATGTGAATCTAAAGTCAGACTTTTTGAATCAAATCATGTATCTACAGACTGGGAAAAAACATGTCATTGGATTACACATTGACTTCTCATCATATTGTCATCTAATCCTGAGAATAGCAATACCAGGTAAACCCAGGTGTTTGTTGTAGTATCATCTCTGTCCCAGAATAAAAGTGTTGCTAGTTAGCATTCTAATATATATCTTTTCATAGCATTAGCTAATCACTTTGAGGAATTCTGTCTTTAGCAAGCCATTCCAGATACATTCTAACTTTGAATTTTCTTTAGAAAGACAATGTGAGATGGCACAGAGTTGGATATCTTCAGCCCATAACGGATATATAAGCATCTCAACTGTCGCTAATTATGGCTGCCACTTCTCCGGGAGAAGGCCGACCATAGCAAACCAGCACGAAATTCTCGGAGCTGACATCATCTTCTTACGCAAGAGGACCTGTTCTTTGCATACTGTTGGATGGGTTGTAACTAGAACACGATATGTCAATCGAGGTAAAGTGGCTCGTAATATGTTTCTCATTGCGAATCACGCAAGGTTTCTTCCAGCAAGAGCAAGATGACGGAAAGCATAATCAGGCTGTTGACGAACGATGTGATACCTACGTGGACCTCCGCGGGTAATTCTACCTACCTACCTACCTGCTCCCTACCTACCTGAAGTTTGGCGCGCGTCCAGATTGTCGAGGAATATGTCTGAGATACGTCAACCGACCTCATCAATGAAGCATTATATCATCATTTTGTGCGTAATTCTAAAACTTCTCGTACTGAACATAAGACACTTATTATAAAGCTATGTCTCATTGTGTGTCAGTATGTTTTAAAAGGGGTATTTAGTCTCCTAACTATCCTGAGGTTCACGTCATCCTTGACTTATGAAGTTCAGGTGTGTTTTTTCGTTTACATGTATAACTTTTGCTGTGATCCTTGACTTACAAACTTCAGTTCGAATATAACTTTATTTTGTGCCTAAATAATTCTAAGTTCTCCTCTGCACTATGCTTCGTCAGGTTATGGGCTCCGATGTCAGCAATATGACTTCCAAAACCTTACAGTTTGTGAAGTTCAATGATACCAACTATCATGTTTGTTCCGATAATATGAAGGCTGCTTTGCAAGCTAAATCACTGTGGGGCGTTGTCTCTGGCCATGAAATATGCCCACCTGAACTCCCTATCAATTTTCCAGATTTAATGAAGTCTGTTTGTCCTGTTGATGGCTTGACAACCACATGTGTCCATGTCTGAAAGGATGGGCAGAAATTACTAGAAGTACTTCAATCTAAGGAATACTCAGTCTGGGAACAATCTAGAGATAGGCACAAACAGTGGCTCAACAAGGATGATGCTGCTATGTGATTGATGGGAAATGCAATTGAATACACACAGTGGGAGTCCATCATGGATCTCAAAAGTTCAAAAGCCATTTGGGACCATTTGCACAAGAGTTACATCAAACAACAAAGCGGTGTGAACATTCATTATTATCATTAACAACTCTATGCCAAACAATGAGATGGACATACCACCATGACTGAACACATTGGATTCTACATGAATATACATTGACATTTTATCAAAGCTATTTCATGACCTGCCACCGCTGCTGGTACTCTACTCCACAACCACTGGTACCCAACCCTGGCTCTGAGACTCTCAAGGCCCCCAGACCAGCCCACAAAGCCTGAGCCTGGACCACTACATAACTGACCATCTGCAGCACCATCAGCACCACCTCAGCAATCTCCAAGACCATCAGCGGCCATCAGTACTCATCACCACCCACAGACACCATATCAGCACCAGCCCCAGCAATCCCTGGTCCATCACCACCCACCTACACCACCCTCAGTGCCAACCCTGGCGATTCTTGGCACCCTCCCAACCCTAAGAAGCAACCACTACACATCATGCATCAATGCATCACCTTGGCCTGAATCCCGCACCCCACACCCCCTCCTTGGTCAACTCCTCACCTCTTTGCCCATTCCATGCCTCCTATGCTCCCAAAGCAAGACCACTCCTTTGTGAGCCTTCTTTATGCCACTTGACCAACATCAACACCCACAGCACCCTTACATCTTCAGCAAGAGTCCTGACATCCTTACATGACTCCTTGCATGAACTCCAGGCTCCAGCAAGAACCTCTGTACTGTGACTCGCCCTGGAGCCCAGACCTGCACTCCAGAGCTTACTTGCCCCTTGTATATAAGTTGTAGCATAGTGTTTGGTACAGTAGTGTTGATATTGCCCCATTGTCCATATTGCTTGCCCAGTTTGTATCTCTGCCTTGTTTCTTTTGTACCTGTCTTCTCATCTCATGGACTCATTTTTGGTTACTCTTTTGCTTATCAATTTCATACTTGACTTGTTCTCAATCCAATCTATCTTGTTCTCTTTCTCTGGCCTGTCTTTCTAAGTCACTTGTCTTTCTCTCTCTCTCTCTCTTACTCTTTAAGCCTCCACCCTGCCTCGGTCGCATTCCAACCGGCTCCCTTCAACTTCAATTCCAGGACTTGATGATTCCTGTCATCTGACCCTGGCCCTCCAGTACTTGCTCCCTGGGACTTGTTCTCAGCCCTGGAGCTCCTTTTCTAGCCCTCTGGACTAGCCACTCCCCCTTCATACTTGTTTTCTTCCCTAGATCCCTGGTCCATATGCTGTGCCCTGCAATGCTAACTGTGCATGTAGACTTCATGTTTGCCAAGTAAGGAATTGCCCAGTGGTCTGAGCTCCCATGGTCAGCAGAACCTGACAACCATTGTAAATGCCATCTTGTTGTCATTACCATGTACACCCACTTGGGAGGTCATAAAGCAGAATTTGCTTTATAAAGGAGGTTCATTTACTTTGGACAATATCATGACCAAATTGATGCTTGTCTATAAGCATGTGACTCATGAAGAATCATCTATCTCCAAATCTCTTGCATTTGTAATAAGGGATAATGTTATTTCCAGTGGGAGGAAGAACCATACTCAATTTGCAAAATTGAAAAAAAATAAACAAGAGCTTAAACCAGAGGATATTTGCCACAATTGTGGCAAAAAAGGACACTGGAGTCCAAAGTGTCCAAAATCTAGAAAGCCCAAAACCATTGGTAATGCAAGCATTACTATCACAGAGAAAAAAAAATTAATCTTGAGAAATTAACAAAGTTTTTATGGCTACAAATGAATGCTTACCCTCTGGTTCACTTTTTGATAGCGCAGCTTCCTGATGCTTACTCTCCCATTTACTTCTTGATAGTGTAGCTTCCTGTCACATGATTGCTGATAAGGCATACTTCAACAAGTACTATGAAGTTGACCAAGAGTTCATATCTGTTGGTAGACTCAACCAAGTATCAGTTGCTGGCACTGGTTTCATTGACTTCACAACAAACAAACATACCTTATGGCATAAACAATATAGTTCTCCATAATGTCCTCTATATCCCCACTCTGGGAGCAAACTTGATCAGCCTTGGATTACTACAATGTGTGGGTGTTTCTATTTGAAGTTTTGCCTTTGGCTTGAGTTTATTGTGGAACAACAAGGAGTTTCTCTATGCAAATTTAATCAGAACCCATGGGACTCTATATAGACCATGTAGAGAATAAAACTATGCTGCGATGATCTAGTGTGGAGTCAGTTATCATATGGAAAGTCCTCAATAAATATATGCTGGCTTACCTAGAGGGAGTCAATGTTGTGGAAAGTCCTCAAGACTTGTTTGACTCCAAGCTCCTCTCTAGGTCTTGTGAATCACATGATTGCCACAGGTGTGCTCCTTCATTGGTATAGTAAAAATCACACTTTTAACCCCACCAATGACTGGTACTTGGAATTGCTCTGTGAGTAAGACTGAGTGTGATCTTTCTCATACCTTGGTTGTCAAGTTTATAATACTGAGTAATTCAGGAGGGCTTGTGTAGCTTGTCCCACACTCAGTTATTGGATTTGCTACTACGCAGCTAAATCTCATTGGTTTGAGTAGATGATTGTATGTAGTAGAAGTTTAATAAGAGAGTGGTGCAACGAAGTAGAAACATATAATGTGTCCATGTCATGAAAGGAACAAAGAGAGAAACAAATACAAAACTCAGTGCAGCAGGCACTGGAAAGAGTTGGCAGTAATGAAGAAGTTCAGGGCAGGCTAGGATTGGTGTTGCATTGGTTTTGCCATCATCGCATGTAACAGGATTGGGTTTTTCCTAATGTATCTTTTGAAGGCTTCTGAGGAACACTTTCCTGTGGCTTGTATGATTGGTGGAGCCACTCCAATCTCTGCCAGCCATGTAGCTCCACTTGCATGCATAGATTGTCCTGCAATAGAATTTGGAAAGAAGGTCCGCAGGTGGTTGATGAAAAAGGATCTTCATGGAGGTGAACCATCTTCTGTTAGCCAGAGTTCATGACAAAGGGGATATCTTGTATTCAGGCTGTTCATATAAGTGATGAAGTGATGGTAGGGGTCTGCAATGTGATTTGCCCTTCTAATGACAATTCTGTTTCCTTTGAAGTACCGGTCTGCCTTGTGGCTAGGTAGGGTGAACTCATAGAAGTCATTGTGGATTTTTACTGTCCAGACCTTGCATTCTTTTTGGTCATCATCAAGGTCTGCTTCATTTGGGTGTGTCAACTCTCCTAGTCTGAGAAGGCCATAGAAGCCTGTCAAGAGTTGAGCAACAAACAGCAAGTCGTTGTGGTTGGTGGAGTTGGCATAGAATAAAGTGACTCTGAGCATGTCATCTCTTGACAATGGAGACTTCTGCTTGATTGCTGAAGAGAACCTATGCATGCAGCCTTTAAGAGTGTTTTTGACAAGAGGAGAGTTACAAGCTTCTCAGACACCTGGGAAGTAGACTTCAATTTGATTACAAATTCCAGAAAGGTAAGTGCGGACTGAGTGTAGCTCTAAGCTGCACATGTAGACAACAAAAAAGGATAGGGTGTTAGGTGTTGGTTCAATATTGAGATTGTGTCTCATGACAAAGGTTAGGTATGAGTTGAGAGCTGACCCATAGGAGTGTGCTGTGCTGTTATCTATTGCTTCACCAAGAGCAAGAGACCATTCTCTAATGAGTCTCTCCATAGACCAGACTTCCCAATTTGGTTGTCTGGCCCTGACATATGATGGGATTATTTTTTAACTGCCCCTCAGCAATTCTTGAGGGGGTTGAAAAGGTTCGATGCTGAGTGCAAGAAACAAGTTCTTGGCATGATTGAATTGTTGTCATGAGACTAGATCTGCTACCAGGTTCTGCTCTCCTGGGACGTAACAAACCTTGAGTTTATGGCCGCCGTCAATCATTAAGTCAACAACAATGTGAAGCAAGGGGCTGTAAGGTGGCAGCGCATGAAAAGAGTTGAAAATGTTCATGGTATTCATATTGTCCATGTATATAATCACTTTCATTGGGTATCCAGTTGACTTTGTTGCATGTACAAATGCTGATGTAACAGCAAGGGCTTCAAAGTAAGAAATAAGGTAAGATGGCATATATCTACTTTATCCCAGGCAATTGAGTCTAAAAGGCAGGTACCAGATGCTCGCTCCATGTGGCATGCCCCCCAGTTAAGGTCTGATTTAATTGCATTATTGGACCAAATCCATGCATGGGGATGTTCCAAGTGGCATTTAGTTTTGCATAGACATTTGACAGGCATGGGACAAGCAGCAGAAACACATTCAAACCCCAGTTGACCCACTCTGCCAACCTTTGCCAAGCTTGCCTAGTAAAATATCTTGATTTTCCTCTTGGAGAAAAGGCAAAGCAACACATCTTAGTGATCAATTTAGCTTTTGCTTCTGGGGGAAGGGTCATGGTCATGAGATTTGCATCAACTTCAATGCCAATTATAGTAAGAGGTGACCCTGAGAGTTGCTTCCATGCCTTATGTGGGATGTTAAGATCATCCCATAGGGTGAGGAGTTTGTGCTAATTATGTGGGATGAGTAAATTATAAGGTTCATATAGTCAGAGATTTTCCTCTTCCTTGATTCTATAAGAATCATCATTGAAGACTAGAGGGAAATGGACATCACAAACATGTTGTGCAATTCAGGTGACTAAGGCATTGACAGAACCCCAACAGTTGAGAGAGGCCTGACCACCAAAGCAATTGCATCAATCAATGCGCCTCTTGCCATCAATGGTAACAACCTGTTTAGGTTTCCAGTGCTTGTGCATCAGAATAAGTCTGTATGCTTCAGCAACATCAGACTTCCATAAAGTTAATCGTTTATCTGTTGTTTCATGTATATGCAGTAACAGTTCACCAAGATGTTTCATGTTGTCAAGGGGCATGCCAGTAATTCAGTCATAAGGAATCATAGAGTTGAGAGAATATTACCCCAGTGACTGATCTGTTATCATATATAGGTCTGTTGACTTTGGCTTGGAAACAGCATGAACAGGGGAGCTTGTTATAGACAGGGAAAGATGATGACCAAAGGATGGAGAGAATTGGCCTTTTGCAATTTCAATATTTTGTTGCTCCCATAGGAAATCAGCCTCAGCTGTATTTTCAGGAGTGTCTAATGACATATCACCAATGGAGGGATAAAAATCTAGGTGCATGTCTGCAAATAGCCAGAAACCATTGCATAAACCATTGCAAACTGAATTGACAAAGGGTCTGTTAGGATGGGACTCTAAGAGATGTTTGAACTTGTCAACATCAATTGGTGTCACAACCTTAAATAAATCTGGATGATTATAGAGGGTTTGTAGTGACCTAGAATTATTGAGTTCACTTTCTGGGGGGGTTGGTAGAGGTTTTTTAGTCAAAGTCCACTCTACCATTGTTCTGGAGAAATGTTCAGAGGTAATATCATAGTAGTTGTACCTAAGATATTTCGGTTTAGAGTTCTTCATAGATTCAAACCTTGACGCTTTCTGTGCGTTCAGTTTTTGTATGCATGCCTTTGCAGGTTTTGCAGATATGTTGATAGTAGCAGGTACTTGAATCAAAGAGACAACCTTTGGCCATATTAAAGCACTTGCAGATTGGTTGTGGTTTTGACCATGCATTCCCACCTGGTTGGTAAGATCCTGATGCTGGAGTCTTTCTGGTATCATAGTAGATCTCATCAACATCAAGGGTTGAGTCATGGATGTCAATGAATTCATGGTGGTCAGTGAGTAATAATCTGGTTCCTCTTCTGACTCTTGCCCTAATGGCTTTGTCATATGCAATGACTTTGCCATGTGCTGATTTGTGCTTTGTTGTGAAGAAGTTGAGGATATGGTTGATATGGGATCAAAACTCATTTTCTTGGTTGGGAAAGGCAAATTTGAGTGCTTTCCCATATATACTATCAGCAACAAACCATTGTCCACTTGTCTCAACCTTTCTAATTGGAGCACTGTACTCAACAATGAGCTCACAATGTCCAAGATGCCCTCTATTCTCTCTAGGAGCTCCCAGATGTCTGACTGAGCTGTAGATGATGTTGAAACAGACATCTTCACCTCTGAGCAGCTTGTCCCACTCTGATGAAGGGAAGTCAGCTGGTGCCGTGTGTGAGGTGAGGATCCTTTGTTTAATGTTACTGACATTTTGGAGGTATCTTCACAAGAAGGTTCTGTTATAGACACAGCGAGGGTCGCCATTCTTTCAAGCAAACTTTTTCTTTTCATACCAGGGTAGCTTCTTTTTGTCAACTTTCCTGTGCTTATTTTGCCCTCCATCTTCTCCAGCAAAGTTAGAGGTGTAGATTGATTTGCTGTCTGAGTCAGCTAGTTGTTTCTGTCTGTAAAGATTTTGCTCAGCTGATTCAATGAGTTCATTAGTCTCTTGTTTAACATTTCTAGGAGAGGGTGATGTGTTACATCCAGTAAACAAGAATTGTCTACATCTGCCTCCATCCATGTATTCAGGATCAGGTTGTTCAACATCAGTACTTCTGTTGTTTTCTCTCCCAACAAAACTTGAAGCACCCACATTTGGTCTTTTGTAAGCTTCAGTTTCTTCCTGTTGTTGATTCTTACATTGTCTGGATGCTGCTTTCACTTCAATCTTGTCAATGAGGCCAAGATAGCTATTGATGGTGTCCTGTCTAATGTTGGCAGGCAATGCAGAAGTTCTGGTTGTTTGTATGATTTCTGCTGCACTGACATATTTAGGTTTTCTCTCCCTTCTGAACTCCTTGAGGATGTTTTCAAGCTTTTTAACAATGACTTCTTCTCCTCCACTGGACAAAGAAGAGGAACAATGTGGGTGTTCTGCACTACTGCTTCCAGTAGTCTCTCCCCTGATAATGTCTGTTTGTGAAGCCTGTGTAAACGATCTATCAGTTGCAAAGGTCATGTGTTGGGCTTGCAGTTCTGTTGCTTCATGTGCAGGGTTCATGGACTAAGAGGGGTAATGAGGACTTAGTTTGATGAATGAAATTCCAAGCTAGCTAGAGAATAGAACTATGCTGCGACGATCTAGAGAGAGTTGATGTCATACTGAATACATGAAGAATCAAGTTGCCTTTGTTGCCAATCAGTCTATAATGTGTCTGTGGCACCATACACTCAGTCATATTAACCTACAAACTATAAAGACTATAATGGATCAAAATCTAGTTGGCCTTAATACAGACACACTCAAGGATTTTGACAAAGTTTGCAGCAGTTGCGTGCAAGGAAAGTTTGCAAGACCACTGCTTTCTAATGCCAGCAAGACCAAATATGACAAGAATGAATTGTTAGTAATGGATATGATCAGACCAATGGCTAACTCAACTTAGGATGGATACAATTATGCACTTGTTGTAATCAAAGTTAGCTGCTGCTACCCAGATGCAATACTCTTTAAACAAAAGGAAGACGCTGGTAAGGCAGTCCAAGAAATAGTTGCCAACTTTGAATGACAAGGTGGTGAACTGGTTAAAAGAATTTGATCAGATAACAGTACCAAATTTGTAAACAAACTTATGAATGAGTTTTGCATATGAAATGGTATCCTTCACAAAATGACCAATCCTTATCAACCTCAACAAAACGGCATTGCTCAATGAGCAATTGCTGTGCTCATGGAAATGACTCAGTACATGCTTCACAGTGCTAGAATGGACATTCATTATTGGGGTGAAGCTTTTATGTATTCTGTTTATCCATGAAGGATCACCCCAACATCAGGACTTAATGGAAAAATTCCTTACACTGTATAGCATGATGGTAAGCAAAAACCCAATATTGCACATTTTAGATTATTTAGGGCCCTAGGATGGGCTCAAGTCCAACATAGAAAGATTGAATCTCAAGCTGATTATGTACACATGATGAGATAATAGATGGATAAAACCAAGGGATACAAACTGGAGGACCTTGAAAATAGCAGAGTGATCAATCAAAACTGAGTATAGGCAATTAGTGAAGAAGGAAGTGATTGCCAAAGTTGACAAACTACCAAAGAGAAAGCGTGCTGTTGGAAGGAAAGTTGTGTTGAAAGAGAAATTGAATGAAAATGGAAACCACATGTAGATTGTTGCCCAAGGTTTTTTGCAAATTCCTAGAGTTGATTATAGTGAAACCTTCTGGCAAAATTTACTACATTACATGTATTCTTAACACTTGCCACAATACTGGATCTTGAGATCCATCTGTAAGGGGACGCTCCATTGTAGAAAGCCAAGCCAAAGCTTTGACCACTCAAGCCCTCCACCAAGAGGAAGCAAGCATTGAGCGGGTGCAGCAGCAAGCAGCTGGCAGGAAAGAGGACAGGCTGCCAACAAGGGGCAGAGCAGGAGGGCAAAGGCAGAGGACAAAGTCGTTGATGACGCCCAAAAGTTGCTGGCAACTATATGAAGATACTGACATCTAGCGTCTCCTGTGGAGTAGTGTTGGGTGTGCGCTAATAAATGTGTGAGTCCTGGGCAGAGTCCCAGCTACTCGTGGGGGTGAAGGTTTGGTAAGTTTTTAAAATATGTATGAGGGACACTTAGCGCTCTTGGCCACTAAGACAAAATCCTGCTGTAAATGCAGGT
This sequence comes from Termitomyces sp. T108, assembly GCA_017657275.1. Taxonomy (NCBI): domain Eukaryota; kingdom Fungi; phylum Basidiomycota; class Agaricomycetes; order Agaricales; family Lyophyllaceae; genus Termitomyces; species Termitomyces sp. T108. The sequence goes on along the minus strand of JAGGAU010000175.1, from coordinate 852 downwards.
GCTAGACTCCTGGCGGCAGGAGGCGGTAATGTACCCAGTGGTACTGTTGACAATAGGGGCGCTGATTAGCAACAATGAGGTAACCGCTAGACTGCTGGCGTGTATGAAGCGCTAGCAACTTGGTGACTTAGCGAATACGAGAGAAGGAGGGGGCACTTAGCAGTTTATTGGACTAGGGTTGCTAAGATATGTTGTGTGCAGTAGGGGTCTCTGTTGCTCTCTTGCTACCACATAGTACAGTATTTATACAGCGCTAGGTCACCATCGCTAACTTCCTAAGATAAGTAAAAATACTACAATTTTGTTCATTAGAAATAGAAGCAAAAGTCACCAGCGGCGTATGGCAAAAATCTTCAAGAAGTATGATACCAGGAATGAGACGTGAAAATTTGTCTGAGTCGCTAACAGCATCTGTCCACCAGTTGGATGACCCTGCTACTAGAGATCATAATTGGATAAATGCATGGGGAGCTGCCATCTAGGCCTGAAACCATCAAGGAGGGGAAGTTGCCAGACATCGGACAAAGGCGCAGCTTCTTGATGTTCCTATAGTTCCAAGGCTTCTGATCAGGGACCTAAGTCCCTGCTGATAAGATAGCACCCAATCTAATCAAGTTACCCAATAATCAATCTTGATGCCAAATGAGGCTGCTGGAATCAGTGTTAGTGCACCCCACCCCACTAAGTACTTATCATCGTCACTGAGGAGCTTACAGTCAAGCTAGTGTGTAAACCCAGAAGCAATGCTATTGCTAGGACTGGGGATGTTCCATCTACCAGTCCTACTTATATACTACATTGGACACACTATGACTACAACATATTGACTAATAGGGCTGGTATGTACTAAGC
>JAGGAU010000174.1:0-21000 GCA_017657275.1 Termitomyces sp. T108 | reverse complement strand
CGAAGAAGAGCGGCGACGAGGACGACATGCTCAACCGCACGGGCTCCAAGTCGTCCGCGTCGTACGACCGCCTCTCCGTCATCCTCTCCGACATGGCGCGGTTCATCCTGTGCCACCGCTTCGGCGGGATCTACCTCGACGCGGACACGATACTCCTGCGCGACTGGGAGGAGCTCTGGGGCTGGCGCGGCGCGTTCGCGTACCGCTGGTCCCGGCTGGAGAAGTACAACACCGCGGTGCTCAAGATGCACAAGGCCAGCGCGCTCGGCGCGTTCCTGTTCCGGACCGCGCTGAAGAACGGGCTCGATTTCCACCCGATGAGCGTGAGCCTGTACATGGCCGACGCGCTCCTCGAGCCCCTCCTCCTCCGCCTCCCCGACGCGCTGTTCGACTCCGCGTGGCTGAACACGGAGAATTACCAGCGGGACCGGCCCCCGCAGCCGTTTTTCACAGAGTACGCGGCGTCGTGCGCGTTTCTCCCGCTTTGCCTTCTGACGTCGTGCTTTTGTAGGTTCGCAGACTTTTTCGATACGCCCGCGCAGGACAGCGCGGCGCCGCAGGCCCTCGGGTTCGACGGGTTTTTCAAAGGCGCGTACTCGTACCACTTTCACAACTTCTGGTGCGTGTCCTCTTTCCTTTCCTTCATTCCTTTCCCCGCAGCGCCTGACGCCCGTCGTAGGTGGAAACCCTTCGACCCGACGCGCAACTGGCCGGACCTCGGCCCGCGCTTCAACGCAGGCGAAGCCGCCGCGCGCGCCGAGAAGCCGCGGGAGCGCGAGCACGGGCATGGGGCCCGCGCGCAGGCGCAGGCGGAGGAGGAGGTGGTGGAGGCGGATAAACGCGATTTGGACTGGTCGACGGTGTTGAAGCGGACGTTTGAGGCGTATGTGCGTGGGGAGCGGCCGAATATGTATGGCGAGTGGTTGGTGTGGTAGGCTGCGCCGCGAGGGCGTGTGTGCACGAGACGTGGATATATAATAGATGGATTTGTGGTGCCCCCCCCCCTGGGAGAGGTGTAGTGGTTTATACGTGACTTGACCCTCGACTTTGTGTTTTGGGCGTTCTTGTTTGGACTTGATGGCGGAGGGTTGGGGAGTCCTCGGTGGAGCACCTGCGTCGACGATTTGGGGATGTGTTCGTGTGTACTGCTGCATAGTAGACTACCTCATGACACAGCAATCACATTCAACTTGTTGAACCCATTTTCATTGTACTACTACTCAGTGTATTGTAAATGCTTCAACTGGGCCATTACGAGAACTTTTTTCCCCCAGATCTCTTATACCATCTGCCACTAGATTGGGATGCAGAAAAATTCGACGTACGTTTTCCTCACTAGCAAGTTTTTTTTTTTTGATTTTTTTTTTTCAGCCGTTTTCAAAAGGCAGGTCCAGAATTTTTATATTTGGCCCAACTTTCCGGGCTGCTGCTGCTGCTTTTCTTTAGTGGGAGAAGGTTTTCTGTGTTGCGAGTGCGAATGCAAGTGTGTACACCAGACAGAGACGTATATATATAATAGATGGATTTGTAGTAACCCCTGGGAGTGGGGCGGTGTGGCGGAGGGTTGGGTAGTCTCAGTGGAGCATCCTTGCGTTGACGAGCTTTTCTGCTCGTATGCTTGGTCTTCACCAGAGTCATCAGTGAGATGTCTGTGCGGTGTTTTTTCTTCTATGATATTGATTATGGATATGCTCCGTGGTACCGTCATCCTCCGTGATACGACCGAAGTAAAAATACTACTGTCAGGTGAGGGGTCCCTAGGTGCCAAATGCATTCTTCGACTTGTTCTGTCTCACCGGCTGAGTCTGGCAAAAGAAAAAAAATACATAGATGCATATAGCTTGAGTGTATCGAGACTTCCCTATACGTTTTTTTTCATACTAAAATCTGATTATACAGAATTTTTTTGAAACATGTAGAACAACTTAAAATCGACTTTCTGAGGTATACTGAGGAGCAGCAAGCTCAGAGAACTGATCGCCTATCTGTTCGATCGTGGCAAAGAGAGCCATGGCCATCGGCATGCACGCGCAGCAGCAATCTGGTATATCTGCCGTTTTGTGTCCAATGCCTTGCACAATGGTATGCGCTTTCCACCGCGAGTTTGTTCACTTTAACACTGAGGGCTCTCATACATCATGACTTGTGCATGATAAAATGACGATATTTGGCGTGAGCGGAATTTGAATTTGGACTGTGACCCGACGTGACGGATTTTGTACTTCCACCCCCACAGCTCGTGTAACAATGACCCTCTAATAAAAATCACAAGTCTCTAGTAAAAGTATATTGAGATGGCCCGAAAGCTTCAAGGTCATACGTGCGCAGGACAACCCTACAGAAAAAACCAGCTGGGATCTGCACTTCTCGGCACATGACAGTGTTCATTCTTAGCTTCGCGAGTCTTCTGCGGATCCGAGCTTCTCCAGAACCTGCCTTCTTGACAAGTCGTGATTTTATCTTTCTAACCCTTCGGCGTCCCCTCGCATCATCCTTATCAATCGCGCAGTTGCGCCAAAGAAGTTCCACACGATACCGCTTGGAAAGGTTAAACCTGCCGGATGGCTTATGGATCAGGTATCTGCGCAGTCGTCGAGTTTCGATCCGGTACCAACGAATTCTTTCCCTTTGTAGCTTCTTGTTCAGACTAATGGTCTGGCGGGACACTTGCATGAATTCTACAACTAGTAAGAGAACTACTGTAGGTGTGTAATTGGTTAACTTACCCAGGACAACGCAGCGTCGCACAGACCGATTGGATGGGTGGACCGTCTTACTACTCAAACCTTGAAGAAGGTCTGTCGCCCACTCTTCAAAGGCATTCGCAAATTCTAACAGAGATATCTCAGCGGGGAGCTATTGGTTTGTTCGTTCCTTCCTTGTCATATATCCCACAGTCTACGAATGCATACGTTATCACTACTGCAGAACGGAATGGTGCCTAACGGCATACTCGTCAACAATTCAGAGATCAATGCAAGGACGTCGGAATTCCTGTCATATGTCCTGAACCACCAGGATTCTACCGGTTGGCTTGGACCAGAGGTTGGCACGAACAAACCGCGGTATCTCTGGGGAAGGTTCGATGAACTTTTGTCTCCGCACGACTATGCCGACCAACTTTTCTGATTTTGTTTTGTATGACGCAGATACCCTTTCTTTTTCGGGGCTATACAGATGACGGAATTCGACCCTTCGTTGACCGACTCGGTCGTTTCCGCCATGTACAAGTTCGTCAACCTGGCAAACACGATGTTGAGGGAAGGTCAGGGCGTTGATGTTTGGGCTGCGACGCGCTGGGAGGACTTTGTTATTACATTGCAATGGTAAGGGCCGGATTTGGGGAGGAGGCCATGGAACTGAAGAGATACGTTGTAGGCTGTATGATAATCATCCCAACGGACAGGAGGAACTCCTGATTGATACTATGGAGAGGCTTAAATGGACTGGGGACCCTTGGGAGAAAGTCTTTTTGAAGGAGGTTGGGTTCTGCTCTTTGGAAGTCGTGTAGATGCTGACATTAGGCATAGTACTTCCCTACTGGCCCAGGTGAGGATTACATCACTTACTTTTCATGCGGCCTCTCTGAAAGATCGTGTTTGCACAGTTGAGCATTTGCAAGTAAGAATAATCGGTACTCCACACATGCGATATTGTTCACAAATTTCTACGATGTAGAACCCGTTCAACGTGCTGACCGTCCGTGTTCCCGTTTCTTGATATCTATAATGGTCTAATACCAGACTCAGTGGCACGGTGTTAACATGGCTGAGGGATTGAAAGCTCTGCCTGCGACCTATCGTTTCACGCATAATCAAACTGGTGCGCGCCGAGTCTTAATTCGCGTCTAGGTTTTGACTGATGCACTTCAGACCTCGACGTTGCTAGCTCTGGATGGGACTTGTTGTTCCAATACCACGGGCGACCTTCAGGGATTTATGCAGCGGATGAATACTTGGCGGGACTCGAGGCCGCTCGAGGGTAGGAATCACGCTAGTTCATGCTCATTTTTTCTCACAAGGCTCTCTATCTAGGACGGAGCTTTGTCTGGTTGTTGTGAGTTTTTGTACGTATCTCCTTCTTTCCTCAGGCTGAGCTTGCTCCCCCTGAGGAAACTATGTTCTCGTGAGTTTTAACGGTCCTTGGTTAACTGCGCTAAAGGTTTCCTTTTCAGTGGGTCATATCTCTACCAGGTCATCGGAGACCCCAAGTTTGCCGATAGGGTGAGTTTTACAAAGTATCCATCAATTTGACGTGAACACATCTCGAAATCGACTTCCTAGGTCGAAAGGATAACTTACAATGCCCTTCCTGCCACCTTAACAGGATGCGAGTCCATGAATTATCTTTAATGTACAGATGCTGCACCGTCAACCATCCTCAAGGATGGCCAAAGTTCATTACCAATGCATTCCTCACAACCCCAGATAACTTATCACTGGTACACCTCTATCTCGGCCCATTCAGTACTTCCGTCACCTTGGGATCTGGTGACAGCCGAAATTTATTAGTACATGTTCCTTGCGACTGATTTAGACATCATAGGTAATAGAGTGACCGTCGACGTCGATACTCTGTATCCATTCAGTGACACCCTAACCACTACCATCACGGCCACCTCTAGGTTCACTTATTATATCCGCATCCCCAGCTGGGTTGTCGGCGGTACTATTACGACCCATGGTCATGCTGTGAAACCCCTTTCTCCCTCCAATGGGCTTGAAGCTATAGCGGTAAAACCAGGTAGGACCAAAATTCAACTCAATTTAGCAGCACCGATTACCATAGGTGAGTAACTAGCATAGTACAACGAAATAGCCACGTCTCATCCGAACAGAGGATCGCCCGCATGGCTCCATCGCGATTCATCGTGGTCCTCTACACTATGCATTCGATAGTAGGCCGTCTGACAATTACTTTCTCCTTTTCTTCATGACCCTTTGCAGTCCCTCGAAGCCAGAAAGTTCTTGCACAAAATGCACAACAACCACTTGCGGTCGATCTTGAGTTTGATGCTACTGCAGACTGGCAATACGCCATTGATCCCGCTACTTTGAAGTTTAGCAATGTACCTCCTGAGTCCGGCAAACTGCCTTCCCCGGTATTTGATTCTGGAAAATCGCCTTTATCGATCACCGTCACAGCATGCCCTATCAATTGGACAATTGCCGGGGACACCTTTGCGGCGGCTCCCCCAACAAGTCCCGCTTGTACGGGGAGCCAAAGAACCTTGACCCTGACGCCGTTTGGAGTGAGTGTTGTGTCATTCCCGTGGTGTTGCAATAGCGTGATTCTCATGTCCAATATTAGACAACGAAGTTACGAATTGGCGAGTTCCCTGTTTTTAAATCGTCCTGAAAGGGTGCTATACGAAGAGGCAAGAGTAGTTCTTACTCTCTCAGATGTTAAATATGTATATATGTATCCTTCTGACTTCGTGTACAGTAAAAATCCAGGACTCTGTATTGATGTGAAATCCACAGAGTGAGGGAAAAGCAGAACATTAGGTTCTCTGGACGTGCCATGTTGCTCGTTATAGCCTATCTTTGTCGATTCTCACACGCAGAACAGCGTGTTGGGCGTTCAGATGCGTATGCTTCTTCCTATGATCTCGAATCGGAGACATACGTCCCGCTTCCACAAGGCGAAGTTCGGAAGTACAAAGAAATCGAGCAAGCCGTCACTCTCGGCGACCTTGATGCTTTTGCGCGGCCTCAAGGAGGCCAAGACGTTATGAGTGTGATGAGTTCTCTTGTAAAGTCTGGTCGCACAGAAATTACTGAGAAGCTTGGACATGAAGTCGATAAGATTGTTCAAAGCTACGTTGAGAAGGGTGTGGCAGAGATGATACCCGGAGTCGTGTTCATCGACGAATGGTCCACACGTTGGATGAACGCGCTTCTGGAAAGCCCGATGGCGCCAACTGTGATCCTGGCCACAAATCGTGGGCAAACAGTCGTACGGGGAACGTCGGATATCGTATGCCCGTGTATCTCCTGAGTCGGTATGTGAATGAAGTCTTGTATTGTGATAGTACTTGTTCATTTATTAGGCAACAGGTTTATGATTGTGAAAACAGAGGGTTATCCGCGCGATCAAGTTGGAAAGGTCATTCACCATGTGCTTCTGTTGAAGGAATGAAGCTTGGTCTGAACGTCATTGAACGACTAGCATCTGTCCGGGAGAAAAGTTCGCTCCTGTATAAAATGTATTACAAATTCACATTGGCTGGATGAACCCAAATTGAGACTGTAGATATTGGGGAGTTGTTGGAGTTGTTTCTAGATGCAACGACGAGTGCTAATTGTCTTTCAGAGACTTAACAATGGTAAGATATGTATGGTAACATGTTCCACTTTTAATCTACGTATGCTCTTTGTGTAACACATAACAGAGTATGTGTCAGAGAATTTTAATACATGCTCGCATCATGTGTGTTCGTCTACTTCAAATATTTTTTCTTCATTAGTCATACCTGAGTTGGTTTCGACGTGCACGAGGGTGCATGTTTGTTATATTTTTGTTTCATTTTCATATTTTCTTAACTCTAATTACATCAGAATTTACCTAGTATTTCTTTGGCTATATTTGTAATGACGTGAGTTCGCAGTGAAATCATGAATCAGCGATTCAGTGAGTGTTCAAGTTAGTCCGAACGCCACTGGATCCATCAATGAATCAATCAGAACGCTGTTGGAAAACTTATACATAATGAGAAATTTCAATCACCCGTTGGCGGGGAATAGAAAAGTAAACAAGGCCATGAGTTAGTAGTTAGTATACAAGTCTGTATAAATACAATCTCTATAGCGTCGTGAAAGTGATCGTACGCTCATAATAATCATCAATCCCATAAATTCCATGAATCCCCTGTATGCAGAGGAAGAAAAAAGAATTCTTCTTAGCGCTGGTCCGTCTATCCCTACAAGACAGACTGAGTGCCGATTGCTCATCAGTGTGGTAAATCCTTGGTTGTTATAGGTATGTCCTTGGCAGACTGCCTACCGTCCTTATACTTGAGGAGATTGAGACAAATTTGTATGGGCCAACCGAAACGTGTGAAGAGACCTGTTCCTTCAGGATATATGTTCTTGCTTTGAAAGGTGACGACAACCCATATAGTAATCATGGTCAGCGGAATAGCTACTTCGAAGTAGTGAGCGAGCGTTCCAAAGGTGTTAGGGGAGAGATTCTTGATGTTCATGCCAAAAATCGCCTGATAAATTTGGGGTGAGAACTACGCCATCATTGTAATAAGAGATGCATACAGCAACAAAGGACGCAGGCAAGAATATCATGGTGAGATATGCAATTTGTTTCATCTGTCTTGAAATTGAGTATTCAGAAACAGTAGATATCCTATTTTTCTTACCGCTAAAGAACATTGAAGTGTCTAGCAAGAGACAGAAATAACAGGGAATTAACGCACCTGCACTATCCTTGACAGCAGCTTCCGTCATTTGTTGCATTCGCTTACTATCTTGAATATTGACACTGCTAAACACCTATCCTGATGTAAGGAAACAGCCTGAGTAACATCAGTAGAAGTCTTACAAGATTCATGACGTTCTTCAAGCGTCTGTCCTGCATCTTGCAGCCCAATTCCAGTCGGTCAATTTCGCTGAGTAGATTGTCACACTCTCTAACCAACAGCTTTGCGCTGTAATCCCGTTCGTTCGAGGAGACCGAATCCATGGCAGGATTATACGTGTTCTTTATAAACTCGACTGTTTTTTGGTAATCTTCTAGAAGGGATGAATAATGGAGATGATGGGCGCGAATGACATGAAGTTCTTGGGTGAGGGCCATGTCATTAGTCGAGATGACTTTAGTTTCCTGAGAAGGACATCAATGGTCAGCGTCGCCAGTCCTTTCGACTCGAGGGACTAACCAGCCAACAAATGTGGTTATATAGATGCTCGAGAGCCTCATCCCAGGCGTACAAAGCATGCCAAACGAAAGTCAGAAGTACAAACGTCGGATCTGGGGACTTCTGGAAAATCAATTGCCAGTACACGCTCTGGCCTGCATATCGAATCCGATCGCGAAGGTAACGGGCTTCAGTTACAGGGTGGCGTGGCATATTGGGATGATAGGAAATGATGGTACTACCATGGTCCTTTCTTCGGATAAGGTGAACGGATAACAAGTCTAAGACAAGGACTCGCTGCTCTGGGCAGAAAATGAATTCAAAGAAGTGACTTATAGTCTAGAGGACACGCACTCGATCGTAATCGCAAAGGGGCTTGAGTATCAATCATCTGCTCAGCTAGAATCGGTATCAGTGGTAGCTTACCCTTTATAGAAAGCATTGCTCACTAAGAGTCAGGCGGTCCTCAATCGACTCAATTGAGGTGAGAGAATCCGTCGACTGCGACCTTTTTTTATGATACATTCCGTCCATTGATTTGAGGAATGTCAGCGTGATAGTAATATCTATAGACCGGGAAAATCATGAAAGACGCGGCTTTTGTAATCGCAGGACTTACGATCTCCTTGGCCGGCGACAGGGTTTTCTTGATACCGCGATGGAATCCAGTTAAGGGAAGATGACCAGAAGAAGGGTTCTATATCATACCTTGACGCTCCAATTCAGACCAGAAACATAAACTGAACTCGAAGGGAAAAGAACTCACTTTGTTCCCAGCATTTGAAGAACCGGGCCAGACAAGTTCTCCAAAAACAGTGCTCGTACTCGCAGATTTTTAGGCCTCTATAACGTTTGTTTAGCCATATTCAAGGAAAACAAACAATAGAGAAAAGAGTAGCTCAAGGTATATTGGACATACCTCTGTACGACTGATGATATCCCACGACACATTCTCCTTACCTACCTCCATCTCAGCCACACCAGGGCTTGTGAAAACTCCATGATTATTAACATCGACGTGGTAAACTTTACACGGGGTGTCCTTGTCGTAATTGACAATCGCATCAGCAATCTTGCTCTTCTCAACCTGTCCGGTTGTCCAATTCGGGAAACGCGATTGTGGGTACTCCCTCCAGCAACCCCCACGTTGATCACACGTTGCATGGTCACATTCATCTGGAACAGGAGGCTTTTCAGACTCCAACTGCTGAGGATCGATATCTGAACAACATAACAATAGTCGATCACACTGAGATAGAACATGATGAATAAACACACTGTCATGGATGTCTACCCATGGCCATGGAGCAGAAGGAGCGGCATGGCGATGCGAAGGGATTGGTAGACGGTTCTTTTCCTCTTCCAACTCTTTTGTATAATTCGGACGATGTTTCCGGTGAAGAGACAATGGTGGCATGGTAGTGAGGTTTGAGTTCATGAAAAGAGAGTAGAACGAGAGGGAGATGCCTTAGTAGGGGATTGGAGGGGAACCAGAAGACATGGAGAGGGCACGCGTTTCCTCAGGCACTGGCGCTAGAGTAATAAGGATATACCTGGGGCCTGGGGTATGCTCCTGGGTTGATTGATATGTGATGGGATCAACGTTTTTCTTTGACATGGCAGCACGTTGATGATATATTCAAAAGATATGTCGTAAAGAACAAAGACTCATCATCATCCTTCTTTTGTTATGAGTTGTCCACTATAGATTGGTTAAATCAAGTATGTAATTCAAATCTTCCAAGGGCAACAAACCTCGGTATTATTATCGGAATGAAATCGGACGCATGATATGATGGCATCAGAGGTACATAATCGCAATTACGATTAACGGGCAACGAAAACGTTTTCCACGTCTGAGGAGTGCGCTCTGTACAGACTGCTGTTTTAGCCATAGAACGAGAGGCCCTGGGTACTCTTGTGAGTCACAGTCTAATCCAAGGGGAAGCAATATCCTCGGCGCCTACTTGTTCAGCATGATTGATCGGTTCTCATATGTGACTCTTGTCTTTTTCCTCCTCTCTGCAATCTTCGTAATCCACCCCATTTCCTTCTCGATATGTTTACCTCGCTTTGGACGCCGTCGAGTCTGGATCAATCTCACAACTGCCCCGATCATCGCTATCGCCATTCTCTGGGCAGCACAGTGTCTCGGAGCTACTCAAATACGCAACGGAATTGTTGGAACAGGTGTGTCGACCATTGTGGCGACCATTGGAGAAAATACTAATTATACATACCACAGATGACATTAAGCCATACAACATCCTGATTCTCTTCATCACTCTGGCCTACATGGCGATAACCTTGGACATTACCGGAATCTTGCAAGCCGCTGCCTACTGGGTTAGCAACAAGGGGGGCTCACACACTCGCAGATTGTTCTTCTATTTCTACGTCATGCTTACCCTCATCAGCATGTTGTTGGGAAACGATCCTGTCATTCTCTCTGGAACGGCTTTCCTTGTATATTACACGGCTGCCGTCAAACTTGAACCACTCCCTTGGTTGATGTCCGAGTTCGCTGCTGCCAATACGTCAAGTATGGTCCTGTTCGTTGGAAATCCCACCAATGTTGTCATTTGCGAGGGTTTCCTAGTCAATAACGCCGCTTTCACTGCGTACACGATCCTCCCCTTTCTCGCATGTTCGGTGTCGTGTTTCTTGGCATTGTTCGTCCAATTCCGCTCCGAGAAACATCTGCCACCCAAGATCCTTCAAACTACCACACTCGATCCTCGTAGAGTCCTCCGTGATCCAATCGGTGCTTGGGTCGGTAGCTTCGTCCTCGGCAGCTGTCTTATCGTCATCATCATTGTTAGTTTCTTCAAAGTTGATGTTTGGAAGATTAGCCTGCCTTTTGCAGGCGCAAAACTCATATTCGACCTTGCATGGGACCACTATCGGTCCTCCACCACAGAATTTAATCCTGAAAAGACACATCCCAACAATTGCCCGAATGACCCTGCGGACAGAGATGGAACGATTGAACTCCGGAGAGAGATGACACTTACCAATGGTGAATTGCATGCTCCTGCTCCTTTACAGTCAGCCAGCACTGATATGATTCAAAACAATACCAAAAACGACGGACTTGCAACCTTCCAGCAGTACATCAAAAAGAAATGGAACGTGTTTGCAAACCACTTCCCTACATTGGCCACAGCTCTCCCACGTTTACCTTTTGCCCTCATTCCGTTTGCGTTCTCCCAGTTCATCCTTATTGAGGCCCTTTCACATCAAGGCTGGATTGAAGTCTTTGCTGGTTGGCTTGCCAAGGCGACTCATGGTGGCCAGATGCATCCAACAATATGGCTTATCGGCGTGCTAGGTGTCCTCCTCTGTAATCTAGCAGGTACTAATATAGGCGCCACGATCCTCCTAACAAAAATTGTCCGTGCAGTACCCAACTTTCCCAAAGCCAGTATGCGCGCAGCTGCTATAGCCTTGGCTGTCGCAAGTAACATTGGTGCCGTAAGCTTTGTGTTCTCCGCCAGCTTAGCAGGTCTCCTGTGGCACAACATACTCCACCAGAAGGGAATTCGGCATATCGGCCAGTGGAGATTTGCATTTTGGAACCTGTTACCGCTAGCAACGATGACATCCTTTGGACTCGCAGTCGTTTCTGCAGAGATGGCTGTTTTATATCGGCGGTGATACGAATTCATACCAAACTGTTATAGTTGATAGATCATATGTATATACCACAGGAACAACTCTTTGGGCTCTACGATGACTCCATGTTTTTCCTGCCCTGTGTTCTGTCACATGGGCGAGTACTATGCCCCGTTTGTACCGGATGAACGAACTGGCTGCCCCTGTGGGGAATTACACCAGACGAGGGACCACATCGTAAATCGGAAGCATTTACCAAAACAGGTGAACCGCGGGCGAAAACAAGCAAGGCAGCTATAGACGATGAAGAAAACAACGCGGAGAGGGAAGAACAAGGAGGGGAGGCGAGGGAGAGTGACGAGGAGGAAGGAACTAGGGACTCGGGGGTGGGGGGAAGAGGAAGGAGGCAGGAGGGGGGGCGGGACGAGGGAAGGAGAAGGGAGGCTGCAACCGACGCAGACAAGACTCGGCCGACAGAAGGAACTAGTCGACACAACGGGGCGCAGGAAGCCCGAGGTGCGAGGAACGAGTAGGGAGGATGAGATGGAAAGGGATAGGACTCTCAACTCAGGTTCTCCACCACAAAGCAACTGACAACCCCCAGCATCACCCACACTCTACCATTATGCACGAAGTGGCTAGATCTTCGCTCAGTAGTGTAGTTTGCCGGCGGCTAAATTCTATTTATTCTACGATGTGACATGTAACGATCACAGTTCCTGATGTCACGGCCACCAAGTGCCAGCAACGACGGCATAAATACAATTGACGTGATTCATCTCTCTGCTACATAACTTATCTGCAAGATGTCCACCAAATTGGACGATCCTCGTAACTCGTCTTTAGAAACCCCTGAAATCCTTCCCTATACTTGGCACCGGGAAAATGCTGCTGGTGCGTTGGTCGTTGTTGAAAGATTGTCCTCAAAGGTTCATGGTGTATCTATCACGTCTAGATGCTTTTAATTCTACAGGAATGTTCTTGTCTGGTCTAATTGTTGTCACGCGTAATAGGTATATCTTTACGACGTCCTAAATCGCGAACTATAATGGCATCTTGTTACAAGGTATATGGCATGGGGCTCAGTGGTGTTCGCGGTGTCCGCGTTGATAAATTCGCACCCACTTCGTGCAAAGGAGGGTGGTTTCCAGGGATGGTCCACGGTCTTGTGAGTCCATTGCCATCTTATGTAACGCGGTCGCCACAGCTAACCATCCGCGCATAGCCTCTGTCTTTCTGCAATGTTTGCATCGTATTTCCCTCTTTTCGTCATAACGAACCCTGTGACAAAAAAGTAAAATGATCGCAGTATGTGGGCCAAGCGGATGGACAATGTATAACTTCAATACACCCACCTGAGCCCGACACAGCTAATGTAACGTTGTTGCGTCAATCAGTTGAGCTAAGCGATCTCTGATTGTTAGATCCTTACTACCAGCTATACAAGGAAATGAATCGCTACTCTTGGGTCGCAAAATTGATAAGAGGCATTGTTATACTTCCTCTTGTGTGTTGTCTCCATATAAGACTGTCGAACATTGAACGAGCACACAAACACAAGCAATTTGAAAATATACGATGCAATGCAGTTTCCTGACTACATGCCTTATACAGCTGTATCGGCCGCGTGTCAGAAGCAAGGGAACCATGATGCATAATGACTGCCTCGAATCTAAGTTACTCACATGGCCATCCATCCCCGCTGCTTCTTTCTTCTTGGCTTAAACTCCAAGCTGTGCGCTCGTTGTACGTTAAGATGTACCCATTCCCGGATTTCTCCCTGACCCCCTCCTCTTTCCCCGTTTTACAGTATGTTGTCGCAGTTAATGGCGGCACCGTATCCTCCAGTCCTTGAATTGCGCCCTTCAACAGTTATATCCGGTCTGGCGCCTGACTCGTATACGATTATCGCAGTCGCGAGCGCTCGTATCTATCATGCCCAACTCGCGACCAAGACTCCTGAATGGTGTTACTCGCGAATGAGAGGCACCCTCGTCTTTGGGAAAGATTGTGAGGTTGGAGAGCATCCTGGACAGAGACCGCCAACTCCTGTCGAGGCTGGAAATTATTGGTTTCGTCTCCTAGATCCAACTTCGGGAAAGCCCATTTGGATGTTTAGAATTCTCGCTGGGTTTGTATACGAGCTGGATCGGCCTTTCTTCCATGTTTTTCAGGGAAAGGTGAGGAATAGCCCTCTTTCATCAGGAGGAAGTAGTTGTGACGTGTTTCCAGAGCCGCCGATTCGGTTTCTTGTTTGAGGACGATGATGAAGCCGGTATCCTTGCGAAGAAAGTGATCAGTCAAACGTGTCCTCCTCGTGCGTCTTATCCCACGTTGAGTAACAGTGACAGTACACTGATCCAGCTCTCTCCAGCAGCGCCCAAAAATCGATCTCTAAGTTTTTCTTTGAGGAGCAAGTCGACTGTGGATTGTAATCGGTCATCAATACACCCCTCGATGATTTCTCTGCCTGCGGCAAACTCCTTTGTACACGTCGCCCATGTTGGTCTCAACAAGGATGGTATCATCGAGGCCACTGCTGGGATCGATCCGTCATGGAGAGCCATACTCGAGGGCTATGGTCCCTATGGTTTTGATGAGCCGATCAAGGTGCCGGAAAGGAAGATATCTTTTGGAGATGCATTCTGGCGGAAGCGCGAGCGGGATGGGAATCACTCAAGAGCAGCTAGTGCGACAGAACTGTCAGAGCATCGTAGCTGTGAGCTTGATACTTGACTCCCTCTATTGAATCTCACTGAAAGTCCTAGTCATACCTCAGGAGAAGTTCCGGCGTCGAATGCCCTCACCGAGCTTTCCTATGGTATGAGTCATTTTCCGTATCCTCCGCACTGATTTGATTTGGTTTGTCTTGTGTACCGCCCTAATGTTGATGCATTACGGACTCCTTTTCATACTATTGAACACTGGCGTTCCCCAACTCTGACTGCATCCATCCACTCTTACTCTTCCTTGTATATGTGCACTATGAGCCTGTGAATATAAATCGCTCGATGTATACCTTAGATTTTGTCAGTCTGAAACGAGATGCGACCTCGGAGTCGGATAGCGTCGTAGGATGGTATTCCTTAGACAATAGATGAATGAATGGCCGCGGCAAAAATAGAGATGATGTCTGACATACCAGAACTAGACAACGCACATTTTCATGTTGAAAAGCTTCTCTATATCTCTGAAGAAAACGAATTCCAGCATCTTGTACTGTGCGCGAACCTGACCATTCACGGAGGAGTGTGAGGATAGAGACTTCCGGGATGACGTCATGCTCTTCCACGTCACGCAACATCTTGACCGCATAGAGATGGTTGTTTGTGCGCTTCTTCGAGGACACCAAAATGACCTCCCCATGGGTGCCAGTCCCAAGTGTATCGATGATGTCGTATGAGCCAATAGCACGAGGAAGGGACTGATCTGACGCATCATCACATACATCTGATGAGATGATCGAAGGGATAGATGGCATGCGTTCCTGAGAGACTTGGATTGACAAACCAGAAAAGCCCTCATCAGCGGATGTCAAGAGTCTTGTGCTGTTCATGAGCGGTACAGAGATGCCGTTTACTGAGGCCAAATGAGAATTTTTGCGCTTCATCTGAAGTTTAGATATGGACCTTGACAAGCTGACAACAGGTCCAGAGATGCATGCAGTAATATCTGTGAACGATGGAGTTTCAAATTGGAGGGTGGCAAGTTTTATCTCTGAAAAAGATCCACAGTGAGATTGAGCAGAGGGAGTGGATATCGTAGTGTACGGAGAATACAAGCCTCGAAGGGGGCTCTCTGTGGGAAGTATCGTAGTGTTTCCTGTCCAACGTCCAACACGAAGCTTCCTAAATTCCGGCAAAGTCGACGAGTGAACTAAAAAAGTACCCATAGCTCGAAGGTTCAGGTTAACGGTGGGAATACAAGGAGGTTTGAGCCAAGCAAGAAGTGACAGGACGAAACCCTAGAGATGAACAGTGTTGTTCGAGCTGAAGTCAGCCAGCGGGGTCAGCCAAGTCAGCCAACGTAGAAAGATTTGCCGTAAAACACTGCCATTCCATTTAAGCAGATCTACGACATCAAAGTGCGTCACACAAAGCCTGACCGAGTGGCGGCAGGGCTGAGAGCTTCCATCAAGAATCCAAGAGTTTCAGATGAGGCAAAGGCTCACGCCACAGAACGGCTCCAGGAATTGCAATCTCAACAGCATCCTGATCAGTCTGGTGCCCACGAAAATCGTGTTTTAGGTACATTGTTGAGCGTCGAAAGGAAAACCTGCTCATGTCTTGGTAGGAGGATACAAAGCGACTTTACATAGTATGCCCTTTTTCTGGTCGTGGCGATTCCCTAACCATCAATTCAAGATCAAAATACTTCAGAGGACGCTAAGAAGCACGCTCGAGAGATATTGAGCGCAGCCGGAATTCACGAGCAGGACATTGACCCTGACGATCAGCAACACCAGACTCGAGTTTTGGCCGGTTACAAGGCGGCCTTACACAGTAAGTTATTGGTTGACTTGATCGTATCTATTGGGATAATGTTATCAGATTCTAAAGTGTCTGAAGAAGCGAAGCAGCATGCTCGCGAATATATAGAACGACACGAATTATCCTGATCCGATATCTATTCCAAACCATTGAGTTACCAGCTGCAGTGTTTCTCATGTACAATATCCTAAATCTGTCGCCCTGAGTACTCATCATATGTATAACCATTCGAGAATCTTTGTTATTTTCCAAGCTTTATCCGCGGCGCCCGAGCTTGTGGTCAGAAGTAAGGTTCTGTCATTTACGGTATGACTCTTGAGTTGCCTCAGGCGCGGGTGGCTTCCGTTTCTTCGCGACCCTGATCCGGCGTCAATTCTGTCATTTCCGGGTGTTTGCGCCCCGTGTCGTTTGAGTGTAGACTAGATTATCCTATCTGGGGTTTTGCGTTCTTGATGTTCTACTACTACCAACACTGTTAAAAAAATTCGAGGCCTGGTACGACGACGATCAGAAAAAAAATTGAGACGGTAGTACTTTTCGAAACATGTGTTCTCTTCTCGATCATCATATGATCAGGTACAGTTACCCAACTCCGCCGCCTGAATAAACTGGGACAAGACAAATACGAACTCCGCATTTTTCCTGATCCTTCATCCTATCCCCTCAACGTCTACAAGTTCACAGCCATTGTGCTGCATATACTAACATTCCTTGAACAACACGCTCTCTTTTTTGTGACCCAGAAATGTTCTCCAGATCTTTGACTCTGCTTGCCCTCTGCGCCTCTGCCCTCGGGACCGTCTTCGTGCGCTTTCTTCTTCGATTTTGCTTCCACTTGTGGATGCTAACAACACGGCAGGTCACATCCCCCACTGCATCGACGACCTTCGTCGGAGGACAAAAGGCGACCATCAACTGGCAAGATGATGGCAAAGCGCCTTCTCTTAAAGATTTCGGACCTGCTAAGGTGTCCATCTATGCTGGAAATGCTCAACAACAGGTAGGCCTTATTCTTTTCATGCGGCATCATAGAAAGGTTGACTCGTATCTCAAAGACTTCCCTTCAACTTATTGTCTCGAGTGTCGATGTCTCGACCACTCAAACAATCCAATTTACACCGGATCCGTCCATCGGGCCCAACGGCTCTCAATAGTACGTGCGTTCGTGTGTCGTTGATACAATATATATCAACTTGATCGACAGCTTCATCCGCGTTGAATCCTTGAACCTGAAGGACTCAGCTGCGCCTCAATTTCCTGCTCTTGCCTTCTCGTCAAAATTCACGTAAACTTCCTGAGCAATTTTGAATTTATTTTCTATTCTTACTTTTCGTCATCTTTCAGCATGAGTGGAATGACCGGAAATTTCAGCCAGGCCGTTCTTGATCAGATCAACGGTCAATCTACTGCCCCTCTTGCCGGCGCCACCACTTCTGCTCCGATCTCCAAGGCTACGACTTCCGCTTCCTTGACAACTTCTGCCTCTGCCACTAAGGCATCTGCATCGCCCGCGCATACCTCCAACGCAGCCGTTCACATGAAGGGAAGTAGTTGGTTTGGCATAATCTTTGGCGCTGTTGTTGGCGCCGCAGTCTTCTAAATTGGGAAATCTGGCGTTTCTCGTTTCAATTTACATTATTTGATTTGATTATCGTGTTCCATACATCCGGGTTGCACTGGCTTGTTTCCTCCCTTATATTCCCATATTCCCGATCATGATTACTCTCGCGACGATGAAGATATGACACTCTAAAAAGTCTATTGATGGGCTTAGCTGACGCTTAACATCAATCTTAGTGGATGTATCTCAATTTTTTCTTCGTATTCGGTTCAACAGAGTTCATTCATCTTATCATCGATTGCTCAAATCTCGCCACATAGTTCTCTTCGATTATGGAATGTGCTTCCCTTATCAAGTGAACTTGCTTTTCCTCAAGTCGCAAGGAATGTCTCGCAACCACAAACCTCATACACTCAAAAACTACTACACTAGCGTTCTTCGTGCCCGCGGAACACAATAGCTCATTTGCAAAAGTCGGGCATGTGTTGCTCGAGCCTTTAAGCAGCGACTTATCGATATGTAGCCCATAGTTGATCACTCCACATCTTAAATGTGAAGGTTCTGTCGGAAGGTATTTGGATAGATTCAGACATAGCAGCCTGCGAACGATATATATTCAGGCTCGCAAAGCGCCTCGGGAGATATTACTCTCGGACTAAGCCAACATAATTTTCGCACTGATAAGTACAAATTGAGTGTAATCTCCTGTAGTCACACATTTAAACATTATGCATAGGTTCTTCAATATGATCTCGGTCTTTTCCCGAATCGTCAGTCACGAAAACATCGGTCGTGATCTGAATGCCTGGCTTGAGGCTACTTCCAGCCTGAGAAAATTTAGGTTAAATCATTTCGTGACATCGCTAATGATCTTGACCAACCTCCCCTGAACCATCATTGTTTGTGTCCTTGATCACTGGTTGTCTCCATTCTTGCAAGTACACCGAAGGAGGACGTGAAAAGGCGACAAAATGAGGTCGTGTATCTAAGAGTTCGGTAGTCGTGTGTGTGAAATGATGAGCTTCTTCCCTCCCGCCTGTGATACGCATACGGCTATTGAATAGGACGAGTAGTGTATTGCAGTAAAGTTTGGCGATGATGAGTACGGGGCAAGTATAGTAATTTGTCTCAGGATATTTGAAAAATAAGATTAGATTAGTGATGGCTACCAATGCTGCAGACGACAACTGAGATGAGCGCTCGTCCAACTGGTTCAAAAATATGTGTACCTGTTGCAATCCCTGTCTCTATGGTTAGGCGCTGCAGTCGGATGACTGTCAGGTGGGTTGACCTGAATCCTGTGTCATGGCGTGACAACTAATGGCAAGAATCAGTGTCGAAGGTTATTATGGACTGGATCCGTCAAGATGGACGCCTTGGTAAAAACTACCATACCAGGTATGTCATGGAAAATGCGATGGTGACATCACACAAAGCACAGCATCCCCACCAGATCTAGACTATGATTTAGCTACAACTGGAAGGATAAGAAGATAGAGCGGAATATACCCCAGCGCTTATGAACACAGTAGTCTGAGTAAGTTTGCTCAGACTTCCCAACTCAAATGACTTGACACCAGTGACTATGCCCGCGACGCAACCTATGAATGAAACCTAGTATCTTGTTGCTTAACGTAAATGAATGAATATAAGATGATTTCGAACTCACCACTGCAATCACATATCCAATTATTTTACTTCTAGAAAGGATATATATCCGGTAGGCATAGTATATCTGTACCACACATCCAACTGTACTATAAAGGTAGAAACACACCGTGCTAATCGGGAGTTGAATAGACTTACCAATGCCACTTAGGATAGGAATACTCAGGCAGGTAAATTGTATATTGTCGAGAGCCTTGAAACTACCAAAGCCGGCCCCAAAACTTGCGAAGGCGTCATGTGTAATGACGATTGTCTGAAGAGACTCCAACAGGAATACTCCATAGACGAGGATTTTACAATATAGACGATCGTGAGGGAAAGCTATGTAGTAGTAGTCTATATGATGTGAGTAGGAAGGACTGGTAAGAACGAGTTGGCGCGGAAGTAAATGTGACGCACAAACTTGGACTGAGACCACACCATACAGACCCCAATTGAATAAGTAACCAAGTAACTGCAAGAGGAAGAGGATGACGGCACGGTCAGGCGTTTGGGGTATTCAGCCGAAAACGTAGGTTGACGGCATGTTTAAAATAGTCAGGGAGATCACGAAGACTCCTGTGTGCCGTTCAAGACGGCAGTTATGTTATGCACTTTGAGAAAGAGCGGAAGGCGGTCTGTCCATGGGACCTTCGGACCTTCCAAAATTGCGATAGAATATGTAATAAAACAAATGGTGGCGAAATTATAAGAACTCCTGAGGTGAGACAAGATCGGTTAGTATATGACAAGAGTCCCAATAAACATAGCCTTATGACCTGAAATAGAATTCATGCTCACATTGACAGCAGCTGGATCTTCAAAGTAACTTTGAGTTGCTGGAGTTGCTGAAGAATCAAAAGCTCAATGAAGCATTATCCAGGGGCGGATCCTGAATTGATAGCGGACTCTGAGTTGATAACCGCACTACATAGGATAATCAGAAGTCAGTCGAATCGCTCGAAAAAACCTCGGGAGACGTTCTGATCCATTGGTGTGGTGGCCATAAAACAGGTGATTGGCTCACGAACTGCTCTCTGGTTCCTCGCAAAAGGAGCCTTCAAGCTAGCTTGCACCATCCATCAGATGTCTTGATGAATGGTGCTCATTAGGGCTCATGTCATAATAGATAGCATGGTTCTTTTGGTGGCAAAAATTCACAACATCACGGGAGATTATCCGAGTCCGAACGTTTGCACTAACTAAATTTGATTTGGGATAGATCTTTTACTATTGCGGGCTCGGCCTGTTAAAGTGTATGTTTATCTGAAGTCTAAAAATATGACTATATCTCGAGAAATCCGTTCAAAGCCCTAGACACCTTGATGCTTAAGAATCAAAGATACTTACAAGTACAACGAAAGTTTTGAGCTCAGGTTCAAGCGAGATGAGTGGAAGCGTTCCATCGGATTGTGCTGGGTGACGGGATGAATGGTGTTGACAATTGTCACCCTCCTTCTTGATCACGTGTTGTCACTGAGGTTTACGGTTTGCGTTTACACGGATATCTCCCTTACGAAGGGGCTCATCAGAGGCTGAACCGCTGCCCCAATCCGCCATAGGCTCTATAGCATAAATTCTACACGTCTACCCAATTCAGGTTACTGAGGAGGGCATGACTGTACGCTTGTGTGGCCGTACAGATGGATGCTGGGACACGCCAGGCTAATGCACCCTTGCCTCAAAGGCCCTTCTCCCGTGAATGAGAGGCCGACACGCTGCGCACCTAACTTTTCTTCAGATGCGACTTTCCGACAGTGGCCTTGCAGGTAGGTGTGCGACATCCAGGACGCTTCCTAATGAGTGATCGGCCGTCC
>JAGGAU010000173.1:0-24854 GCA_017657275.1 Termitomyces sp. T108 | reverse complement strand
GACAGAGAAAAGGACGAAGAAGAAGAGAGATAGTGGAGACGTATGGAAGCGGAGAGAGGAGAGGAACACGAGATGATAGTAGAGGAAGGAGGGACAGAGAGGGATACGGAGGGGAATGGGCAGGGCAGAAACACCCGCAGACCCAACACCACACAGAAACCGGCCCCAACCTACCCAACTAACCAAGACGTCGATGGTTACTTTTACCTCCGGTTCAAGCGCCTCTTGGCCTCTTTGAGTTCATTTTCAAGACTGTTAATTGTCTTATTAGCCTCGCTGAGGAGCTCTTGCAATCCATCAATTTGACCGGTCAGGGTCAAATTCTGATTTTCTGCAAAGGTTTCAATATCAGCTCCGGTTCAAAGCAGAAGTATACAATATCGCACCTAGGACTTCGATCTCGAGTTCTAGTTGAACTAATTGATTCTCCATTTCTTGATTTGCGCTTCCTACAGTCGTAGTCAATGTTGTTCTGATTAATTTAATAAGATACTATGCAGGCTTACCGAGGTCCACGATTTGTTTTTTGGCTCGTTTGAGGTTTCTAGTCGTTTCAAATTGCTCCTGTTTCTCTATAAGTGAATTATAATAATTTCTGGCTATGTAGTCAAAAAGTAAACATACCGGGGGATTCCAACTGTATATCCATCCATTTGGTGGATGAATCAGAGGTTCTCGGTCTCAAAGATTTTTTTGCTTTTCTTTCTTTAGTTCGTCCAAGCATAGTCGTAGGTAATGGATGATCTGTGATATTCACAGTCACTTATATAGCTTTTTTCTTCGTTTGCCTTACCAATCCCATCATATTCTTGTGACCTTTTCTCGGTCTGACTGGGAAAAAAAAAAGAATCCAAGTTTTGGCCAGGTTTTAGGTGTGTTGCCGTGCTTTTCCCGTAGGAATTGTTGTGCTAAGGGCGTGCCGAGGGTGTGCCGAGGGTAAACCGAGTGTGTGACAATGGAGTGTGTGAGTTGCGAGGCATTGATAGTGGATTGTTTTGAGATGATGTTCGTTCAGGTAAGGTGCACCCAGTTCTTGCGTGTTGCCGCAGTTCTCGGGTTGAAGAAGTGTCAAGGGTATGTTGATTATGCGATGACGGCGTGTGTGAGCTGAGAAGCTTTGATAGTGGATCATTTTGATATGTTATTCGTTCAGGCAATGTGCACCAAGTTTTTGGGCATGTCGATATAATGCTTGGATCCAATTTGTGTTGCCGAGGTTCCGAGCATGGTTCGAGTGTATGCCGAGGGTATGTCAACGGTACATATGTCGCGTGTGTTCTCTGTGTGAACCGAGGGTGCGATGAGGGTGATTGAGAAGTATTCGCTGTGGTTCCTCTTGGCATGACACTCATTCAGGCAAAGTGCACCCAGGTCTTGAGCATGTTGAATTCGACAGTGTGTGTGATCTGAGAAGTTTGAGAGTAGATTGTTTTGAGGACACTCTTTGTTAAGGCAAGGTGTGCCCAGTTCTTGGGGCGTGTTGATTTGCTAGCTCTTCTTAAAGCTGTTGTGTTGAGGGGCTATGTGCTGATTGAAAGGCCCTCAAATAATTGTGTATGGACTGCGTATTCTCAATATGTCTCTGTCAATATATCTTGCAGTTTTTTGAAAACAGGTATGGTCAACAGCTGTATATACAGTTGCTGAGAAATCAGATCACGTGGGCTCATTTTTTGAAGACAGGTGTGGGTTGGTCGTTGTATATACAAACAAGATCACGTGGGTTCATTTTTTGAAGACAGGTGTGGTCAGCAGCCGTATATACAGTTGCTGAGAAATCAGATCACGTGGGCTCATTTTTTGAAGACAATGCGTGGTTATACAAGATATGCTTATTAATCATATGATAACCGGGATAGCCGGTCACGTGGGCACAAAAAACGAAGACATAGCCGGCACATAAAAACCTTGATCTATTCTAGATCTCGGAACCCTGCTGACCTTGACAGGATCTATTTCAATGTACCTTAGCACAATCTTCATCTCCAGATAGTTGACCTGTTACCCAAAATATACACTTCTCAGGCTTCAAGAATCAGTCAGCCTCCTGCATTTGCTGTAGAACCTCCTTCATATGATTATGCTGCTGAGGGTCCTCCAAAAATATGATTATATCATCCAAGTACAAGACCACATAGATAAAAAGAGAGGCCAAAAGAAGGCATTAGAATAGAATTTACAATCCAGATGCACAATCAAAGAACTTTATCAAGAAAGCAGGCTAATTATAGATAGAAAGCATTGAAAATGCACTCTTTTTATTTTTGTACTCTTTGAATTCTTAGATATCTTATGATAATATTATTACATCTATGCAATAAGAAGTCCTATTTGTTATTATAGAGATTCTTTGGTGTTATTTTTTTTGGTGATATCTTGCATGTTTTGTAGACCATAGCTAATCATATGTTAATTGCTTTGAATCAATATGTTCTGACTTGATATCATGAAGTAATTAATATAGTTCAGTGATTCAAATTGAGAAACTAACTAAGCAAACTTGTTGCAAATTGAGAATCTTCAAAATTTTACATGTACAATTTTAAGACTTTATATTCATATATAAAAATAATGAATTCAATTATGATCAATGGATGCTTAGTATCATTGTTTTGAAAATGGGTGGAAATTTCAATGGCAGTGAAATCACATGAATGGGTTTTTTTTGTTCTCAGATTTTCTCCTATTCTTCATCATTCCTGGCAGTCAAGATAAAGCTCATATTTAATACATTGTTTTTTGGCTATCAAAATGACTATCAATGGTTTATCAAAACATTATTTAAAAGAACTATGTAAAATGACAAGAATTCAAAGAACTGCATCAAGCCACTTTTTGTTGATTATTGTCTCAGAGCAGCAACCAAATTCACATTAATTTCAAATTTTCTTTTATAATGTAGAAAGTTGGTAGTTTTGTATCTTTAATTTTACATTGTCACCTGGTATCTCTCAACTCAATTAACTCATTGCTTCATTCTTCAAGCTATTAAATTTCTTGCCTTCTCCTGTTCCTTTTTAGAGCTGTATATCCATGTGCTGCTAACTTTACACCCATGTGTTGACTGCCTAAGAAGTCTGCTGAAAAGTAGATGACTTATGTTTTTGTTCAGAATAGATGTGTCATGCAGACTGAAAAATTCTTGGGGGCTGTCTAGTTCTTTTTACTTGACATCTTACAAAGAGCTTATAGTATTTATAATTAGCACCAAATAGTGTGTTCAATAATGGTTCATCTTAGCAGTGGGTTACTAACTAAACCAAATGCTGAAGATAATGATCTTCATGCCATTCATGAAGTGTTTAACCACAGTTTTCTCAGCTTCTTGCATTCTGCTATTGCATTGCACAAAGAGTATGTTTCTGATTGCATGTAACTCTACATTAAGTTCATCTCTCCCTAGTCCATGAGATCTAAACTTTACAACTTGTGCATCATCATTCTTTTTTTGTTTAACCTTCAATTTTAATTTTAAAAAGGGGAACAATTCAAGGAATGGTGTATACTCAGAGGGCCATCTCAATCAATTCATGGAAAATATCAAAGCAAAGATTGAAAAATGCATTGAAAAATCCATCAAAAAAATTGCACATTCTCTATATGAGTGGATCGATCATTATACTCAATTATTTGGTCCATATATGGTGCAAATGATCACTGAGTTAGGAAATCTTGCTCAACCACAGCTTAAGAAAAATAAATATCATTGTTGTTCATCTCTACCTTTTCTCAAGTCTTTTTGGGATCTTATCTACTCAAAATGGGCAGAACCCTGCATGGACTCACTCAGAACAGGCAAAACTGGTACAGTCATGCTTAAAAAACAATCATGAATGGCAAGACCCTGGAATTTTTTTTGCTGATGCTTGGCTACATCTACAGGATTTATTTGTGACCATTCCCCTTACTACTCTGATCCATGACATGGCGCAACAACTCACAGCCACTATATTAAAAGGAATTTACTCTCAATGTAATGATGTTGTTTATCACATTGTCTTTGTTTCAGCTTATTTTGCTTATACTGACAACTTTTGTGAATGGTTAAATGTCTGTTGTTTGAAACACATTTTCATTGATAAAACCCATCAGCTCTACACCTTAGGATTTTGATCTGACTTCCTCAAGTTGCAAAACTTCACAGCTCTTAATAAACCAATCACTTTTTTATCTGCCAGTTCTTTCTCATTCAATAAACCAGTTGTGTAAGTAGATGAGCATAGATTGGAGACTATTTAACAAGATGAGATGTTTTGCATCTAAAAACAACATCTCATACAATGTCATAATAGTTGAGACTCAAGCTGAGGCAGAGAATGAAATTATGCCCTCATCTATTGCAAAACTGTCAATCAGATCAATGCATTGGCTAATCTTCTTTGATTACCTCAATATTTTAGCAAGATGAATTTTGATGAAAACAAAAATGCTCAACAAAAAAATGATTCATCTTGGTTTAAAGAAAAAGATCTTCCCCATAGATGGATAGTCATAACCATGGAGTTCAATCAGGAGATTGACTTTGTAACTGTGAAATATGTGAAATATGTTATACACTATGATGTTTATGGCCTACTCAATTTTGTATAAAAGTTTGGTCATGGAGGCTGTGATGAATCACCCTGTTACTCTTACATCTTCTATATCAAGCTTGTTACAACCAATTTTCCAGCTGATCATATTGACTTAGTCATATTGGAGCCAATAGTATGAATAATCTCCTTCTAGCATTGTGTGTAGAATAGGCACTTCTCCTTCAACCTCTCACTATAAAAATAAATGAAAATATGTTAAACAATGAAATACACATGCAAATATGTTGAAATATATTCATTATACAACCATACCTTATATAATTCCCACTATCATTGCAACAATTCTCATGATTTAACCTGAGAAAAATTATCTTTGCACTCTTGAAACCATCGCTAAAGAAGTGGGGGAGCAAAAATGTGATCAATGGCTGGTTCCATCAACTTTTTGTCAATGGCTTTCACAGCTCCCTTCAATATGGGAGAAATACCTTGTTCAGCTCAATTTGTACTTGTATTCTACAAACATTACAAAAAACTACCACTAGCGCCACTTATAAAAAGTAGACCAACATCATTCTCATAAAATTTATTGAGTTTCAATTCGACTGTAAATGCAAAGCTTCACCAACTTCTAGTGGTCAAAATTCTTCTAAGAATTTTCTAATATACTCTCAAAGTGTAACCAACTCTATGACATCAAAAAGCTACTCCAACAAAATTCAACAACTGGTGTGAGAGATTTGCAAATACATCTCATCTTGGTATCTGGCTGAGCATTGACCCAAACCATGTTGATATTCCAGTTTTCAGGTTGTTTGAAACTCTCCAAGTTAAGTCTGGTAAAATTCTAGCTCCAAACTTGAGAAAATAAAAGGTGAATGACAAAGACAAAAGTGGGAAATGGTTACCTTTTCATATAAATGCTGTATATAATTTCTAGTTGTATTTCTTTAGTAAGCTTTATCAAAAGCCTTGCACATTTTCCACTAAGCTTTCTGTTTTGAATGAGAAGTGCAAAGCTGCTTATATCAGATTTTGCCATTACAAAGATACCCAAAGGCTTTATCAAAGTACTTTGACCTATCTCTCTGCAACATCTCATTCCAGGCAAATTGAAAGAGACAAAGTTCTTTCTATGTGGATCTCTATGTAAAGACTATGCATGAGCAGACAAACAATATGTGCAAGAGGACAAAGCCTAATACTATCTCATGTTTTAAAAGGCAATTATTTATGTTATTTTCTGCATCAATATTCTTTGACACTTCAATAATGTTGATCCACTTTTCAATGTATTTCATAGAGTCTTATAAAAGCAATTTTTCAAAGTTAGAAACCATTAGCTTTTCATGGTTGCTTAAGAGTTTGATATGTACTAAAGTTGACACTGTTGTCAGATAATACCCTAACAGCAAGTGCAGTGAATTGTTCACATTGAGCAAGCCAAATTTTTGCCAGTTTAAAACCTGCAGGCAATGTTCCTGCAGAGCTGCATTAGAAAAAACTCACATCTGAATCTTGTTAATCCAATTTTCTTAATATCTGTTTTTGATCATCAAGATGACTATATGTGCACATTCAACTGAACAAAATGCCTTAAATGCCTGAGTCTTTCTCCAAATCAAAATCTTTAACAAGTAAGCTGTTCCATTTCTTTGCCACACCATGCAAAGTTGTTCAAAATTTTGAAAAACTGCTCTGTTATTCATCTAAAGAATTTAAACTAGAAGAGTATCCTGTTCTTAAGCTTGATAAGAGTTAATGGATTCATGTATGCTTCTTTGTTTTAAGTAATTGCCTCCATCCAGCATAATTTCCATGTGTGGAGTTGAACCAATGCAGATGTTTACACTGCAAAGTTTGTTAGTCATCTGTAAGAGAAGCAGAAAGAGGCATCTTTTTGAAGAGAAGTCCAAGAGATGAGATATTCTTTGAATGCTTTGTGAAAAATGTAGGAAAATTAAGAAGGATGGAATAGGGCAAGCATTGTAGTGCAAAACAAAAATTAGAAAGTAGGTGACATAATTTGCATTGTCTGGTAAGGTCCTGGTTTCCTGGGAAGCATGAAAGGAGTGACTTTCAATGGTGTCTTTATATACCAGGTGTGAATACAAGAATAGATCTTACACAAGTGAGTTAGACCCTATTTTAGATTGTTTAAATAAACTAAGCAGCATGTCAGCACATTTAAATCAAGGGTGCTTGTGCTTGGCACTAAGTTTGTCTTTTTTCTTCTAATTGTTGCTTGTAGGCCAGGACATCATTGTTAAAAGAGATCTCAAAATGCAAACTACTTGCTTGTTCATGTAAAGTGCCTCAACATTCTTGACTATTTTATTACCTCATATTTCCAAATGTGCTGTGAAAATACTCAAGGCAGTGAGCATTCTGACAAGAAGGAACAGTATTTTTGTGAAGATGAAGAAGTGCCAATGTCAGAGTTGTTAATCAAGTTCTACAGATGTTGTCTAATGGAGTTTTTTTTAATACAAATTGACTCTATATACAATCAAATTGTGTGCCTTCACTGCCACAGTCTTGTACTATTCCACCATGCATATATCTAGAATCTCTCAAAAAATACTTGAAGACCTTCTTCAACATCTAAATGCACACAAACCTATTAAGATCTCACCTTTTAAAGGCATTTCTGTTGATACAAGCTATCAATGCAAAATGCCAGACTGTTCAAAGCTAAATATCATTTTCTCTCAAAAGAAGAAAATTTTCCAACATTTCAACAAATATCATCCAAATTATGCTGTTTACAATTGACCCATGAAAAAGTTCTTTGTCAGGCTTTGAATACCTATAAAAATCAGAGAAAATTTCATGAAATGATGTACATGCCCCAAACAGAGGACTTGCTACCAGGGATAAGTTGCAAATAGTGATTTTGAAGTTATACCAGAAAATTCAGGCATTAGGTGATTTGTATAGGAGCACTTGCAGAATGTGAATAGAGTGCTACAAAGAATCAAATATGCTGGAAGGACTTTCTCTGGAATGAAGTCTGTGGTATGGGTGGATGAGATTGTAGTGATCAGTTGCAGGTGTTTTTATGAAGGCCAAAAACCAGAAAAACCAGAAACCAAACAACTAGCTGTTGTTATGAGCTAGGGTGACCATAGAACATTGTCAGAAATCAGAGCATTCTTGGAGACCTATTGCATCTTTAGACACACTAAAGTGGCTAGTCCCATCAACAAGCTGACTCAAGCCAAGAAACCTTCCATTGAAATCCATTGACTATGAGTTACTAGGAGCTGTATTGTTAGTTGATACTTCTTGGATAGTAGTAAGTTTTGGAATATTTCAAGAAGATTATGTAGACCCTAAAAAGTGCACTTGTGCTAAACTAGGCTCCATTACTCTGAATGAAATAAAGGCTAGGTTTTCACAACCAAAGCAAGAGCTATATAGCTTGTCAAGATCCTTGCAAGTTGTGGGAGAAACAAATGCCAAATATATGAAGGAGATGCTAAGCAACCCAAGAGTAGGCCCCAATGCCACTATTATGAGATGGATAGAAGATGTTCTACTCTATTACTTTACTTTGAAGCATGTGCCAAGAAAGACTTTCAGTGTAGATGGTCTTTTAATGTGCCTCAAGTATCCAGGAGATGAGGAGGATCCACCAGTGGATCCAGAACTAGTGGATGAACTAAAGTTTATATTGTTTGAATATCACAGAGACCACCAAGTGCTGTATTGGAAGTAATGGGAGCCCTTACAGCTGGAAGAGTTTGCTAATGGGGATTGACATTAGAGAAGGCTATCTGCAATTAGTGACCAGTGAGATATCAAATTTCAGCAGAAAACTCAACCAAAAAACTCAAGAGAATGAGCTAAGGACAACAAACATGAGCCAATCTACTGGAAGCAACATAGATTCAGTAGTAGTGTTAGCACTGTTTAAGCCTTTTTTATCAGAAGATTTAAAGACACTCAGACTTATCTAAACTATTGGAAAGGTAGTGAGGGTGAAGACTGGAATGATCTGTTGCCACTAGTGCAGTTTTTTCTTGGTAGACTGTACATTGTCAATATCAATGTTTTCACAGGTTCATTTCTTTCAGAGGTAGCAATGCAGTGAAACAAGGAGTTCTTCCAGAAAGTGTACAAGAGCTTGATCATATTGTTTGCGCCTTTTATTTGATCATCTAGAGTATGCATGGGTTGGTGGATCCTCAAATTCACTGTGAAACCTATATTCATCATGGCCAAGTTCTTGCTATCAGCAATCTTCACAGTACCCATTTTTAGCCAAGGAACCCAACTCTCCATCACCTAGATGACATGCATGATTTAAGCCTTCTTAAAATAGGCCATATTGGCTGTTGACATCATCATCCTTGGAATAAACATAAGGAGTGCATGTTGTGACCCAGAACCAGCATGCTACCTTGCAAAGGGCTGTTGTGCAATTGTTTGCTCCTTTGAGGACATCTTTGGGCTTCCAGTCATGTACTGTTGCTGTAAGTATTCATTGCAATAAAAACAAATTCATTGCCATGCAGTCAAGATTTCTGTCATTGGCAAGGTTCCTATACAGCTCAGAGGTTGACATGCTGTCTGGCTTGCATTGAAAGTTGGAGTTTTGCTTGTCAACAAGCTGTTTGAGTATGTCAACCAACTTGTGCAGCTCTAGCTGCTCCAGTGAACTCAGTGCATCATCCAGGTAGATCAATTTCAACTCATTCTTGAAATTTGTAGACTCAGTTGTGTTTTTCATGTCTTGAACTCCAGAAACTCAAAAACAAAATATGGTGCCCAACCAGAGGTTAATAGATCTGAGGTGATCATAATGAGAGAAATCAAGGTGTTTGGCTTTGTCAATGTTGTAGAGTGAATAGAGTGTTGGTGTGCTTATTTATCTCTGTAACTCTTGCTTTTTATTTTAAAATTTTTTTCTCTTTAACTCATTTTTTTGTCCTCTCCTCATTGATCTTTTCAACTCATCTTCATCTTGTATTGTCCTCATTTTCCTTCTCTTTTCTTTTTCTTCTCAAGCTTATCTTGACCCCATCTTGCCTTGCCCTCCCTCAGATTAAGCCTGGACTTACCACCCTCATTCTGAACCTAATGCCCCACACCCCAGAGCACCTTGCACAGCCTTGGACTTGTCCTAACTACCCAGGACTACCTCTTCCAAGACTCCTAAGCCCAACTCACCTGCACAGAACCTTAGACTTAACCTTGAACTTCATTCTTACATAGGACTTTATACTTGTAGCCACCTTGAGTCTATCCTGTAAGGTCTTGCTTAGAAAAGAAGCCCCTGCAGTCAACAGAACCTGACAATTGGTGCTTATCCAACCATTCCACTAGATTTAGCAGAGGCTACTTGGCTGGTAGAAGGACTACTAACAACAGAGGAATTTACCATGCTTGGGCATTAGTTGAGCACTATCAGCATATAAAAGAGATGAGAGAATGTGTAGGCAAAGACAAACTTTAGTAAGCTCTAAAATTTGCAAAAGAGCATAAAAACTCCATTAAAAACTACATTTTCAAACCTTTAAACTTAGTTCTGGTTAAAAACATTACAAAACGCTCATTCAGCATAAAGATGATGCCTTGCTTCTATGATTTTATAGTATAATTGCTAAGACTAAGAAGGTAACTACATTGTTGCTGAGCTAGATGGATTAGTTTGGCAGGCAAGAGTGGCAGCATTCAGAGTTGTACTCTATCACAAGGTTTTGCAGTATAAGTGGATATCACCTCAGCTAAGCTAAAAGAGCAGGAACTACACAGATCTACAGATGTCTGTTTCAAGACCTTTCAGTTGACTTAGTCCAGCTCCACTGATAATATACAAGTTCTGCCACCAACAACCATAGGATATGTAAAATTCTTGATTATTTTTTGTAATATAAATAATAAATAATAAATCATACAGAAATTCATGCAAAAATTCAGGGTTAATGTCATTGACTTGGATGTATGATATAAAAGAAAGAGTTAATTAATGAGTGAAGATTGTAATAAGAGCGCTAGCAGCACAAAAAGCAGAAATAAAATCTATGTCTGCAATGAGATGCTGGCTAGTAGCTTCACAGTGTTTTCAGAGTCTTTAGTTGAATTGAAGCATCAGCAATTTTAACATTGGAATTTTTGATTAGTGGGCAAAGTAACTCAAAAGCAGCATCTCCTTTAAGTCACTAAACTTGTTCATCCTCCTCAAAACTATCAAGTCATCAAGCTGTCTCAGTTGCCAAGCCATCTTAGTTGCTCAACATCTTTAGTAGTTAGTGCTTCTTATTGCTAGTGGTACCATCAAGTACATTATCATCTTTCATTGCCTAGAATATAGCACCTGCACCTATAGTAGAATTATGGTTTAGCACCTGATTACTAAGCACTCCCCCTGCTTTGATTCCTTTTAACTCACCCAAACTTTCAGTCCCATGAGTAGCTAAGACTTTGCCTGGAACTCTCTTACATATAGCGCATGCCTATCACTACTTCATTGAAAGCGCTAGGCAATAATTTGATATTCACAGTACCTGGCAACTTTTGGGCTTCATCAAATTGGAGCCCACCATGAGAGACTTTAGGGCAAAATTCTGCCAGAAATCCATGGTCAGAAGCAGCGCTGCCTGCTCTAGTCAGCAGGCACTACCATTCCCTTCCATCTAAAACCTTTCACAGAATTCACCCAATACCTATCAAGAGCCTTACCATGTAGAACACTCATGCAAGAGCTTGCCAACACTGCTGCAAAACTCACAGTAAATGAGATCCCTAATCTTTTCTCTTAAATTCTTGATTTTAAACCCATCATTCTAGGAACAACTACATTTCTTGCTGAATTAGCGTTAGAAAGCCCCTGTATGCCAATCACTCCTTTATCCCAGCTATTTAGATCAGTAACACCTACTTCACCATCCACACCCAGACTTATCATGGAACAAACAGTACAGTGCATGCAACCCTGGAATTATTTTAGCGCCCTAAAATGAAACAAGGCTCAGGAAACTGGGTCAATATTTCAAGAAACTAGAATACTTACTACAAGACTGTGGAGTTACAGACCAGACTCAAATGAAGGAGTACACCACTTAGTATGTTTTCTATAATACAGCAGATATTTGAATTCTCCTACTCCTTTGGGACAACATCAACCACCTCCACTGCCCATCATGATGCCGTAACAGCTGCTATGGTGACACCTGTCATGCTCAAGTTTGCCGCTCTCCTGACCCTGACACCTGGCAATTACTATGATTCTGTAAACCTCTCACATCAACCTGGAGCCTTCTATAGCATGGGCCACCCTCAGACAGATCATCTTAGCATCCTCCAGTGATTAGTCTTGTTACCTAGCGATCACTCTGGTGATTATGCCTGACACCTGCAGTTACAGTCTGACCACCACCATCTGCATCATCCGGTGATCACTCCAGTGATCATACTCAACACCTGACACTGAATCAGGCTGAGCCCACTTTTCCAAAATTTGCCTGCAAAGTAGAGTACTTAAAGCATAGTTAGACTACATGTAGGAGTAGAGTTGATATTGCATCCAAATTGCCTGAATTTCCTTTGCCTTGTACTATTGTATCTTGTCTCAGTCTTCCTGCTTATTCCTGCCAACTTCTATTCTTTATTCTCTTGTTTTTTTTCCCTTTCTAGTTCATTTCCTTTGTCTTCCATCATTGGTTCAATTTTGTCTCATTCTTGCCCACTTGCTATCTCCCTTTTCTCTTTATGGCTCATCTTGCCCCAGTCTTGCCTCACCCTCCTTGGACTAAGCCCAGACTCACCCTCTAATCTTAAACCAACACCCTGTACCCTGGAGCCCCAGCATAACCTCAGACTTACCTCCCATAGCCCAGAACTATGCCTCTTTATTCCTTAACAAGCCACACTAGTCCCAGAACTAACCCTGGACCTCATACTCACATAGGACTTTGTAACCATAGCTATCTTGAGTCCACCTCGTAAGGCCTCGCTTAGGAAGAAGCCCCCACAGTCAACAAAACCTGACAGCAGCTGTCATTAGGCTATACCCTGGCATTGAAAAGTCCATGGACTACATGCTTAGTGACCTTCAAAAGCTAGTCCAAGATATTTTTGACAATAGCATATACACTATTGGCAACCTGTCTATATATTATAGAAATTTCACCAGGATCGCTAAGTGGCTTGTACAAAACAGTAAACTGTTTAAAAATGAAAAGCGCTGACTGTTCCAGCAGGGCTTTCTGATGTTGCTATGGGTCAGGATCATGAATCACTTGAAAGTTGTCTTTACCAATCACTACTCAGAGGAACCTTATAATGTGGAAGAAGTCTTTGAAGCAGGCAAATGGAAACTATGGGGTACCAATATAGCTATTAGCAATTTAAACGTCACAGCTGCACATGCCAACCATTCCATGATGCCAGGACTTTTGCTGGTGTCTGGCACCTTTATCATATGCATTCCAACTTCCCTGCCTGCCAAAAAGAACTTTGTAAAGAAAGAAGAAGTGGATGCTGCTATTGCTGCCATGATTGCTTCTGCTGTGTCCTCAGCCATGTTTAAAATTGAATCTATGCTTTTCAACAGCCATACTGCCTGCCCTGCATGCTAATTCCAACCCTACCAATAACCTTTGCCATTTCTGTGGGGAAGTAGGCCATACCATGACTAGAAGCCATTGTCCCACACTAGAAAATTACATACACCAAGGCAAAATCTGCAGTGCAGCTGACAGCAAGGTGGTGCTCTTGTTTGGTGCCCTTATTCCTAATTACCCTGAGTTAAAGTTCTACCAAGAAAGGGTTGATGAATGGCACAGGCGCAACCCAAGAAATCTAGCCATGGCAACCTTCACCAGCAATGCTAATTTAGACACTGAACAGGCACTCCAGCAACAACTTGTATACAAAGTCATGTGCTTAGAGAAAGCAACTGAGTCACTAACATCAGCCCTCATATCACATATTGTAGTGTTAGAACAAGAAATCAAGTCACTAAAGAATCAAGTCTTTGATGGGGTAGAAATTTGAAAGCCTAAACAGCCTCTACAAGGTTACAAACCCTTAGCAACTGCCCCCAAAGTGGCCTCTAGCACCTCTGAGCCCAGCGTGTCACAACCACCAGCATCTAGCGCCTTTAGCCAGTCACCAGCACAGCAAACCCTGAACCTGCCACTGCTGCCTCAGCACTGCCACCACTTCATTCTTTTGCCAGTCTGTCTAACAGATACAATCCACCTGTACAACAAAGTTTTGCAGCTCTAGATAAGCAACCTGAGGGGAGCTATAGACCTACCACCCCCATATATGACATTGAAAAGTCCAACCACATATTTGATAGGATTATGAAGATGCCCATTACCTTATTAGTGAAGGAGTTGTGTAGTATTGCACCAGATGTCAAAAACCAGGTCAAAACCACTGTAACACCCAAACAACAAACCCTTCAAGCTACCATGCAAGATGCTGACAACATAGACAATGTGCTACTTGGTTTTCCAGTGGTTAGCAACCCCTCATCAAAAAATTTTCAACCACTCACCAATGCCACCTCTATTGAGCCTGTGGAGTCATATATTAGGTCGCTAAAACCTGGGGAAGACCCTGCTATTTTGACCATTGCTCAGGACTCTCATGCCATACAGTCCATTATGCTTACAGTCAATAGTCACCAAGAGGTGGAGGCCATTGTGGACTCTGGTTCCCAAATCATCTTAATGTCTGCTGAGATTGCTAATGATTTAGGGCTTATAGATGACCCAAACATAGTCCTCAACATGCAAAGCACCAATGGAACAATTGACAGGTCACTAGGGCTTGCCAAGAACATACCATGCACCATTGGCAACTTGACATTCTTTATACAGATCCATATCCTTCAGTTGCCAGCATATGACATTCTTCTTGAGCAATCCTTTGATGTTATAGCATGCTCAGTTGTAACCACCTTATCAGACAACAAAACAACCTTGAGAATTAGTGATCCTAACACTGGTCTGCAGCACACAGTACTCACATTCCCTCATGGTTGCCAGAAAGAAAAACTCACCAAAACTCCTGCTTTTATTGACCAACACCTGGGAAAAACACCAGCATGTTTTCATACACCATCAAGGAGGTGATTGATGAGGACAATCATGGAGATGTAGCCCTCACATTGGAATATGATCATCAAAGTGGTCTTGTTAATATTGCATTCACAGCTTACCTTAACTCTGCAGTACTCATCCCCAGTCTTGACACAGGTGCTAACACATCCTCCTCTAGTTTTACCAACATTTTCCTTGCTTACTTATATCTTACAGCCTCAGAATCATTTTCAACATTTGCATCCCCTAATATGTATATTGCCACTCTTCCTGCCAACCCTTTTTTTGCAATTCTTGGACTAAACACACCTAGTAACTCTGCTAGCAACTCCCCAGACACTATATCTAACAAATCCACATTTGCTAATTCTAGTGCCCCTAAAAGAAAAGGAGTACAAGTTAGGAAGAAATATAAATCTGTTGCTTTAAGAATCAAGCCTGTAGCTAGTTCAATTTCTGAAAACTTCAGAATTGAGCACCATATCATTGGTGACCCTCTTGCTGACATGCCCATGCTAAGCCCTAATCCTCCTCCTTTTAAACCTACAGGTCACTTTACTGAAGAACGTCACCAGCAGTTTCTTAGCAACCATGACACAGGTTTTTTCACTAGCACCAAACTTAACGTCCTTACTGACCTCATGTCCCAGCAGAATCAAGCATTTGCTTGGGAAGACAATGAGTGCAGTAGCTTCCAAACAGATTTCTTTCCTCCTATAGTCATCCCTACCATTTCCCATGTACCTTGAACAGAGCACAATCACCTCATACTGCCAGAATTAGAAGCTGAGGTCTGTCAGATTATAGCAGCTAGATCAAGGCTGGCATCTATGAGCCATTTAATAGTGCCTACCAATCATGCTGGTTCTGTGTCCTCAAGAAATCTGGTAAACTTAGGATTGTCCATAGTCTTGGACCGCTAAATAGAGTAACCATATGATACTCTGGTGTGCCTCCTTTTCCAGATCATGTGGCAGAATCTTTTGCTGGCAGGATCTGTGGCGCCATGCTAGACCTCTATGTTGAGAATGATGAGCAACTTATACACCTATCCTCCTGAGACCTCACCACATTTCAGACCCCATTTGGTGTGTTAAGGTTAGTCACATTGCCTATAGGCTAGACCAACTTTGTCTCCATTTTTAATGATGATATCACCTTTATATTACAACCCAAAATCTCTCACCACATGCTGTGTTTCATTGACAATGTAGGTGCTAAGTATCCCAAAGACTGGTGGCTCATAGATGGCTTACCAGCAACTCACTCTGAAAATCCTAGCGTGCGTCTAGCACTATGGAAATTCTTCCAACTTCTCAACCAAATCCTCCAATGTATGAAGTATTGTGGAGGCACCTTTTCAGGCCACAAACTAGTCCTCTGTACACCATGTTTCAAAATCCTTGGCCACGTCTATATGCCAGCTGGCAAAGTCCCTGACAAGTCATGCTTAGCACTCCTAAAACACTGGGAGATTTGTCATAACCTATCTAAAGTTCATGCCTTCCTTGGTACTGTAGGTGTTCTCTGAATGTTCATCAAAAACTTTGCACACCAAGCCCATCATTTTACCTGACTCTTGTGCACCAACGCCCCATTTGAATTTGGCCCAGAACAAGTTAGTGCTCAAAATACTGCAGGGAGCTCAGTCCCTTGTCCCTATTGATTACATGTTGCCAGATCCAGTCATCCTAGCAGTGGACACTTCTTTCATTGCTGTAGGCTTCTTTCTTTGCCAGTGTGCTAGCAACAACAGAAAACAAAAGTGCTACAATTGGTTTGGCTCAATTATGCTAAATGACAGGGAGGTGCGCTACAGTCAGTTGAAGTTGGAACTCTATGGGCTCTTCAAGGCATTTCAAACACTAAGGATGTACTTCATTGGTGTATGAAACTTGATAGTAGAAGTGGATGCCAGGTATATCAAGGGTATGTTACAAAATCCTAACATACAGCTCTCTGCCAGTATGAACTGCTAGGTGGTCACAATCTTGATGTTTCATTTTGAGCTTGTACATGTCAAAGGGACTTTTCATGAACCTGATGGACTTTTCTGCTGACCTCACTAGTCTGGCAACCCTGACCCAAATGCTGCAATGATGATAACTTTGCCAATTGAGTTGATCACCTCCATGGATTCATGCACTTAATACAACTCTCTATTCCCTTACTCCATAGCAACCAACCTGCTAGCATCCTTCTGCATCCTATTATCCCTTACCAACCCAACCCCTTTCTAGTGCCCCTTACTTTTTACACATTATCTGTCAGTAAAGTTACTGACTTCCATACACCTTTACATCCACGCATAGTACAAGATCCCAGACCCCTCAGAGAAAGCAGTGAAAACCTTGGATATAATGCTATACTCCAAAGTGCCAAGGCAGTTAGAGAAGACACTAGGATTGAATCAGTTAGACTTTGGCTGGACACTCTCAAGTGACCTAATGACCTTAGGGACAATGACTACATGACCTTCATACGCTACACCATGAACTTTTTCTTTAGTGACAACCAACTTTGGTGGTATAACAAAGATGGTGCTCATAAGCTTGTAGTGAAACCTAGCAGTTGGATCAAGATTTTATGAGCCATGCATGATGACTGAGGCCACAGAGGACTGTATGCAACTAGAGCTATTCTTACTAAGCGCTTTTGGTGGCCCCATGTCTAAGCTAATGTCCAGTGGTATGTCAAAACTTGTCACCTCTGCCAAATCCAGCAAACACGCCAAATTCTCATACCACCCATAGTTGCCATGCTAGCTCCTCTGTTCAGCAAAATCTATATTGACACTATGCACATGCCAAAATCAGGGTGCTACAAATACATCATTCAAGGTCGCTGTTTACTAGTGCACTGGCCAGAGTTCCAAATGCTCCAAAAAGAAAACACAGATGCAGTAGCTAAGTGGCTGTTCAAAGATGTTATTTGCTGTTGGGGTGTGCTAAAGGAAATAGTTACCAACAATGGGCCACCCATCATTAAAGCGCTAGCTTACCTTGCTAAGAAGTATAATATCCACCATATATGAATAACGGACTGGTGGAGTGACCCCATTTTGATGTCTGCTAGGCCCTTTTCAAGGCAGTGGATAGCAACAAGATGCGCTGGAGTGAAGCCACTTACTTCGTCTTTTGGTTTGAAAGGGTAACTATACAAAAACGCATGGGCTGCTCACCTTATTATGCCACTATGGGCACCTACCCCTTACTGCCAGCTGACATTGTGGAGGCCACTTACTTGCAGCTGGCCCCCAATTCCCTCCTGTCTACTACTGACTTGGTCACCAGACAAACCATTGACCTCCAGCGATGCAGTGAAGACTTAGCATGCTTGCACAAAACTATTTTCAGCGCTAGGTTCCAAGGGCCCTTAGGTTTGAAACTGACTATAGCACCACAATCAAGGATTATGACTTCAAGTGAGGGGCGCTAGTGCTCATGAGGAATAGAAAGATTGAGATAACATTCAACAGGAAGATGAGCTCATGCTACTTGGGCCCTTTAGTAGTTATTTCACAGAACCAAGGAGGCGCTTACATGCTTTGTAAACTAAATGGCTCCATACTTCACTGACCAGTGGCAGCCTTCTGCTTATTGCCATACCTTGCAAGAGAACATATCTCCTTACTGCTTGAGGTGCTAGATATTGACACCACCAAGCTCAGAGAACTGGAAGAAACCAACTTGCTAGATGATGAGGACCTACTACCTCTAGAAGATGGTGACTGATGTTGCTAAAGCAATCTTGTATTTCCTTTGATCTGCATGATATACTTATCCTTTTACTTACAGACAATGGCATCTTCTTTATAATTGCTAAGCAGACATTTCTCTTTACTTGGTATTTTACATACATATACTTATACAGTTGTTATTTACCTACAGACCCTTTATATCTTGCAAAGACACAGCATTGGTGACTGGAGTCACTGAGTGCCTTGTGCAACTACTTACAAGGGGTTACATGTTATAATGATTTACTGAGCATTCCTTGTAACAACCCACATTTCAAAAGAGTTCACTTTACCATTTGCTAATTTCCTTACTTGCTTTCAAGGCATGGCTATTGTGGCATGATCAAGAAAATGTATTAAAGAACAGAGTCCAAAACATTCACTAAATATTTACATTTTAAAAAATGAGGGAGCTGGCACCTATGAAGGGTCAAGGAAGAGGAAGAGCTTCAGAGGCAACAAGTCCTCATCTTGGACATTGTTTCTCTCTTGCCACACCAGTGCAATCCTCCTGGTATGATTGCAAGATGTCCACACTGTGACCTAGCAACTTCCTCCACATTCTTAACTCTGCCATTTCATCTTCTATTGCCCTCATCTCTTTCACACCTTCCATCCTGACTGCCCTTGCCTTGAAGTCCTCCAGTTCCACTTGAGACCATAGCACCAACACAGGATATGACAGCTCTGCTCCCAGCCACTCAAAGTTGCTACCAGTGACACGAGCAGAGGGCATAGGTGTCCACTGCTCATTTACCCTAGCTGCCACAAGCATTCGCTCTACTTGCTCATGGTCATTCTCGCCAAAAGATAGCACTCAAGCCGCCATGACTTGTCATCTCCAGTCTGCCATGGGTCGCCAGTAGTGAGTTCAAGTTGCCAGTCCCTGAGGAGTCTCCAACTC
Source organism: Termitomyces sp. T108 (assembly GCA_017657275.1). Classification (NCBI taxonomy): domain Eukaryota; kingdom Fungi; phylum Basidiomycota; class Agaricomycetes; order Agaricales; family Lyophyllaceae; genus Termitomyces; species Termitomyces sp. T108. The sequence goes on along the minus strand of JAGGAU010000173.1, from coordinate 5,615 downwards.
CACTCCCTCTACTTCCTCCTCTTATTCTCCTCTTCAGACTCCTCCTCACAGGATGCAGCTTCTCCTGCCAGCAACTGGGCTTTGATGGAGGGCAGAATCAACTGTATTTCTACCCTAGCAACTGGGGGCGCTTGAGTGGAATCATCCTCCAATGACTGGCTACAAAAAGTGGCCACCAATGTTGAGTCCAAGCAGCCATCTTGCAGGGGGCACCAGTCACCATGTCCTTGCTTTCATCATTGTCCTCCTCACTCTCCTCCTCCTCTATTGTGTCCATCTTGCCTGCTGATGACACCTCCTCAGTCACTAACCTAGTGAGCTTGGCCTTGAATATTAAAGCTTCCCTAGTTGGCAACCATAGGTGCTTGAAGCCTGGCTCAGAGCCCATCTTCTTTGTCTCTTTGCCCACCCCTCAGTCTCCCCTCACTGTCAACATGGTGACCCTGTCTTGACAAGTTGGGAGTGTCAAGCTTTGGTCGCTAATCTCAACCACTCCACCAGCCTCCTTCACTGCCCTCTGCCTCTCTATGTACTCCCATGCCTGCTGGACTAGGACAGCCTTCTTATAAGTACCTTCTACAACTGGATTCCTCTTGCCACATTCCCTGGACTTGAGGCCATCATAGGTGTAGCTCCAGCAAAGGGTGTCACACCAATAGCAAGGGAGGATGCCAGTGTCATGATCCACTACCACCGCCAGTAAACCACCAACTACCGCCAGTATCCAGCCTCGGCCCCGGTACCCTCAAACTCACCAGAACAGCCCCACAAACCCTGGGCCCAGACTGGTCCTCTCCAGCAGCCATTACCGCCCATATACACCACCTCAGCACCGACCCCAGCAAACCCCAGACGCCCATGCCACTGTCAGCGCCTGCTCCGGCAATCCCTGGATGCCCATGCCACCGTCAACACCCACCCCAGCAATCCCCAGCCGCCAATCCAGCGATTCCTGACCCATCACTGGCACACCCCGACGTCTCCTTTCTCAATCAGGCAACCACCATGACTCATGCATCAACACATCACCCAGCCCGGACCCTGTGCCTTGTGCCTCCTGTTTGGTCAACTTCTTGCCTCCCCACACCGTCCATGCCTCCGTGCTCCCAAAGCAAGGCCCTTCCTTTGTGTGAGCTTCCTTTATGCCACTCGACCAACGTCAACACCTGCAGCACCCTTGCACAAACCCTGGGCTTCAGCAAGGGCCCTGGCACTCCCATGCTGCTCCTTGCACAAACCCCGGGCTCCAGCAGGAACCCCTGCACCGTGACTCACCACAGAGCCTGGGCCTAAGCCCCAGAGCATGCCTGACCCCACATATATAAGTCGTAATGTAGCAAATGGTATGGTAGTGTTGATATTGCCAATTCCCCAGTTTCTAGTTTGCCCAGTTATTGTTTTGACCTACTTCTCTTATCACACCTCTGTTTTTCCATTATCTCATACTCAACTCATCTCATCCTTCTTATCTTATCACTTGTCTCATCCTCAATCTATTTGTTTTCCATCTCCAGCCTCTCTTTAAGCTTCTCTCCATCTTTCTCCTTCTCTCTTCTCCGTCTCATCTCTCATCTCTTTTCTCTTCTAGCCTCAACTCTTTTGCCCTCCCTCTGTCTTTCTCCAGCCCCAGAACTTAGCAAGTTCTGTGCCTGAACCCCAGCCTGTCTACACACTCACTTCCAGGACTTATATCAAGCCCTGGAGCTCATCCCCGGACCCTGGAGTTCCCTCAACAGTCTTCTGGACCAGTCTTGGTCCCTCCATCCTCACCCTCGCCCCCTCAATCCTGGTCCGTACCGCCATGCCTGCCCTTTGGTTGTGCGTGTAGACTTCGTGTGCACCAAGTAAGGATTTGCCCAGTGGTCTGAGCCCCTGTGGTCAGCGGAACCTGACGCCAGTGGAGAACTAACACCCCTTGGGATTGTTGTCTGCCCAGCATTTATCACACTATCAAAACAAGTTAGCGATGGTTGCTGAAGTGCTAGAAAAGAAAAGAATGTACAGCCTCTTTGTATGCCTTGTAGGCGCTGTGCTTCTTGGACACTACCATCTTCTTTCCCTTTGCCCCCTTCATGACAACCCCTGCTCCCATACCTGTGTCTACCACTGCCTCCAGACAATGCCTCACCAGCAGACCTCAAAGCTCCATGTTGGTAAAAGAGGTCTGGGAAGGTGCTTGCCCCAAAAGAAAATCAACAAAACAAGATGAAACAAGCAACAAGTCACTTACCTCATACAAAAGGGCACTGATTTTGGCCTGAGATGCCTAGCCAAGAGCAAGTTAGCAACCACATAAGAATAAAGTAGGTACTTACCTAGAGCTGAAGTAGCAAAGCCTTGTTCTTTCTTTTGCTGACTGGCAATGCAAGGCCAAAAACGTCAATGGTCAAGCGGTCCTTGGGGGTTACTGGTCTCTTGCTATGAGACTCAATAATTGCTGGGGAGAAAGAAGTCAAATCCCAGCACTGGAACTACTCACCAGTGTACTGCCGCCTATGTCCGCAATCGCTTTCTAACTCCTCTAGTTGCCAGATTCCCTAACCCCCAACCATTGCCCATGCTCCTCTTGCTTGCGCATCACCATCTCCTCTCACTCAGCCAACAAGGCCCATTGGAGCTGCCCTTCAGCAGTTTTTACCTCCTCAAGGAGCTGCTGGCAACTATGAGGGGATAATCCAGACAAAAGCTAACAAATGCAGGTTACTAGCGACTTACCCTGGCGACCTGTCAGTGCTTACCACCATTCAGGGATCCTCTAAAATATCCACTACTTCCTCTGATAAAGATTGAGAAACGACCTAGCCGCTAAATGTCAGTTGGAAAGTCACCAGAAAACAAGTTGCTATGCACCAGCAAGCCTTTGTAGAGAAGGAGCCAATCAGTGCCTAAATGCTCAAGCCAGCGAGCCTGACACCACACCAACAGCTCATCTCTCTGCTCCCACTCCACTCCAGAATCCCATAGCACCTCCCATATTGAGTGAGCAAGCAAAGGCTGCTATGAACAGTCACTGCCTCAATGCCAACTCCCAAACCAGAGATATGAGTCAAGAATTGGTCTACCTTCCCAATGAAGGTAGTGGCAGCCAGAACAGAGAGTTGGAAGGACATGACAGACTACTGGAAACTGCTGGGAGGAGATTTAGACAAAGTCCAATTGGACATGCTAGGATATTTAAGACAAGATCTATGGATGCATCATGTGCTGTTTAACACTGACTGAAGACAGTCAAAATTTCAGTTGGAGGGAGATGATAAGTACTTGAGAGAGTTGGAGCACATGAAGGCTAAATTTAGCAATCTTATCTGGTACCTGGAACTAATTAGGCTCATCTTACTAGCAGCTGATGGGTTTTCTGAGCAGAAGTCTATAGCCATCAAGAAGCCAACTGGTGCTTCTGACAGCTGGTTGGCACATGTTATTCTTTAGCGACTGTGGCCAACGTCTAGTGACTGATGCTTCCTTGATGGGTTTGAGATTGGATTGATAGTTCCCCATGCATTTATCTACTTATAGCCTTTGGCATAAGGGACGTCCTAACTGATTAGCAGATGCTGTTAGCAACTCAGACAAATTTTCAGGTTTCATCTCTTGTGCCATAATTTTGGAGGTTCTTGATGTATGCTGTTGGCGACTTCTTTTACATTCTATCTGTTCAATCAGAATTATTTTTGCCTACCTTATGTAGTTAGCAATGGCAACCTAGCACCTTATAAATACTGTACTATGTGGTAGCACAAAAATAATACATCTTCTACAGTTTACATCTCATTCTAGCGACAATTATCCCCTAAGTCACTAAACTTGTTCACCCTCCCCAAAACCATCAAGTCACCAAGCTATCTCAGTTGCCAAGCCATCTCAGTTGCCCAACATCTCTAGTAGTTGACATTTCTTATCACCAGCGGTACCACCAGGTACACTACTGCCTCCCATTGCCTGGAGTATAGCACCTGCACCTACAGCAGGATTACAGTTTAGCACCTGATTGCTAAGCACCCCCCCCTCTTTGATTCCTTCTAACTCACCCAAACTTCCAGCCCCATGAGTAGCTGGGACCCTGCCTGGAACTCTCTCATGCATCATAGTGCATGCCCATTACTACTCCATTGGAGGCGCTAGGCAATAGTTTGATACTCACAGTACCTGGCAACTTTTGGGTGTCATCAGTGGACAACAATGTTGAGATCAACTGAAGTAAGCTGGATAAGGCCATGAGGGCATGAAGTGAGGAGAGGATGAGGTTTGTAGTGATCTTTAGGGTGGAAAAACATTGTGGATTCAGTGGGCTGATGAGATTGGGAGTGATCATGAGAGCATGGCATAAATAAAGAAAAAAACTGCATATATTGAAATTGAAGATTGTGGATTGTTAGACTGGATGGGAAGTATCAGTCATCATTCAGGTGGTGTATGTGTAGCAATGCATGACAAGAGTCATGTATACCACATTGCAGCATGTGAGTAGGTAGCTGGATTTTGAAGGAGAAGTTGCCATACATAATCCTTTAGAAGGCCCTACAAACTTAGGTTTCATCTTACATGGCATTTCTTTAGGAAAACTCATATTCTTTGTTGATAGGTAGGCAAAGTCTTCTTGTTTGAAGGGGACTGGCTGATGTTTTTGATTAGCATTTCTAGTTTGCTTAACTCATGCCATCAGAATGGTATCATGTGCAGCAATCAAGGCAGTTTTTAAACATTGCACTAATACATAGACACCAGGAAACTTATCTTTTGAAGGTGAATCCCACACCATGGTTCTGGGCATTTGTCCTGTATTCAGGAAAAAAAGTGTGTATCTGGTGCTGTTGGACCTTGCAGAGTTTATAGCAAATTCAATTGCAGGTAACTTAGATACCCAATCTTTGTGAGCCATGCTATTTGAGTAATGGTTCAATTCATTTGTTCGGTTGCTCCATCTGTTTCAGGGTGATATGCCATAGACATTTTGAATTGTGTTCCTATCAGTGAATTTAGGTGGGTCCAAAAGATGCTAGTGAACCATGAGTCTTGATCACTGACAATGGCTCTTGGTAGACCATGATGTTTATATACTTCAGTAAATACCAATTCTGCAATGTTTCATGCAGTATAAGTGGTTTTGCTTGGGACTAAATGAACCATGCATGTAAGTAGGTCAATTATGACAGTGATCTGATCAAACATTGTATTTTGATCCTTAGATTCCAGGAATAGCCCAACAAAATCATTTCCAATGACTTCCCAGGGTTGTGTCGGAATGGAAAGTGGGTTTAGCAACTCACAGGGTCATTGGTTTGAGGGTTTGTTCTGACAGCATACAATGCAAGTTTTGCAGTTATGCATGGACATCACTACTCATACCATTCCACCAGATGTGTTCCTATAAGTAAGTCAGCATCTTTTGTGCACCCAAGTGTGCTAACATAGTGTGTACTTCAAATATGACTATTTTGCACACACTGCAGCCTGAAATGTCTTTAGTAAGTTCAAAGTTTTGTATTCTTTGGAATTTTTAATTATGCTAGTAAAGGCAGGGTCCTTGTTGTATCTGTCTCATATATTTTTTAGTAAGTCAATTGGTTCATGCCCTCTGGCTAACATCTCATTGAGCATGATTGGATTTAGGGGCT
>JAGGAU010000172.1:0-25073 GCA_017657275.1 Termitomyces sp. T108 | reverse complement strand
AAAAAACTCAAAAATTGCAAGACAGGACAAATCTGGAGTTTTGGAAGTCAGAAAGGCAAACTCCGGATTATATAAGCAGCCTGTATGCGGTGCTGAGGGGTCATACTTGTCTGGATGATAGCTGAAGACCCAGAGCACCTCAGAGGCTGAAAGTAGTACCAACAGATAGTGTTGAAGAGGTAGAAGCAGTAAAGTAAAAGAATGACAGAAGAAATAAGGAAATGAATGAAAGGAGAATGAAGGAATAAAGAGTGAAAAAGGAAGAGAATGAGGAGTCCCCTGACGGTCATGGTGATTGCTGGGTGTCAGAGTTGGGGAGGCAGCAAACCCAGGAGTGACAAGTGTCACCATGGTAGCTGTCATAGTGTTGTGAGGTTGGCAGGGCCGGTGGTGTTGTCCTGCGGAGGTAGGGGGTTGGTGGTGTTGCCCTGGGGTGGTGGGGCAAGCTCTGGAAGTGGGTTGTGATACCCCCCCATACCATATGCTAGTTTCAGGCCTGACTGTTGAGCAAGTGGAGTACCTTGTAAGCCTCAAGGTAGTCTCCACTAAGGATGTGACCATGCACTTCAGTGCCTTCAATGACCCCCAGCCCTCTTTTGCCCTCACAATCCATGGCCTCATGTTTGGGAACTCGCCAGAGGCCTCACACGCCGTAGCTAATCTCATCCATGACTGCATAATGAACTCAGAAGAAGCATTGACGTCACCATGAGTAGGATCATCAACAGTATTTGTGTAAAGTTCATTGAGGTTAAAAGGAGCGTAGCAAATGGAGGTGATTTTAGGGGGTGGAACATATACATACAACACTCCTGCCTTTCAGATGAAGATTTGGGAGGTCTCATCAACCTAATACAATCCCTTAGCTTCCCATCCCCAACCTCTGGTTTTGGTCGACCCCTGAGGGGGAGGGAAACCCTCATGTGCAGCAACTGCAAGTCCATAGATCACGACATGCTAAACTGCCCATTCCCATCCATTCTGGGCTAGTTATGTTACACGACCGCAGTGACAGGTGCTTTTCAAAGTGGTACCATTGCTTACAAAGACATCAACACTAATGTTGGGAACACCTTCATTGCAAGGGGCAGAGGAAGAGGCAGGGCTCCAGGTATAAGAGGAGGCAGGCCAAGCCCCAGGCAAGGAGGCCAGGGTGTTGGTTTTTAAAAGTAGTTTTACTCCCTGTAAACCCACCTAAAATAAAGTTGATAACCACATCACCCTGTCCACAAACTTCAGATGCCTACCAACATTAAAATCGGAAATAAGCCCCAAAGACTTAATCTAGTATTCCCTTTGTGGCAGGTAGACCCTTGTGCCTCCTGTAAATGGAAATGAGCGCTACCTGAGAAAAGGTGTGAGCAGACCCATCTCAGGATGTACTAACATCAAAGGCAAAAGACCAAAATATATTGGCCATGCCATGCATAGTGCATGTAAGTCTGAAACCTAGTCAAAAGACAACAAGCAGCAGTCTATAAAAAGTAGAGGAAGGTGCCGTGCAGCAGCCCTGCTTAAGCAGCAAGAGCCCCTTTGACCTACCCTCACTAGGAAAAGAGACCTCTCTAAGCAACGTCCCCCCTGAGTCCTTGGGAAATGGCCTCACCCTGAGATAGCATGGTTGGCTACTTGGTAAGTCTTATTAATCACTCCTAACACAAACATTTATCACACTGGAAGTTTATTAAATGGTATTGGTTCTAACCTCACTAACTCTGGGGTACCAGTTGAGCCTGCCACAGCTCAGGTGCCAGCAACTAGAGATAGTGAGTATGGAGGTGGACCCACAAGGCAAGAATTCCAACCCACAGGCAGGGAGACTAGCCGACCACAAATAGGGGCCCCCCAAAGGGACCCCCACCCTGGCCCACAAGGGCCCTCTAGGGACAGCACACCAATGGTGAGTAGGTCCCTGAATGGGTTGGACCCATCACATGATGATGGTCAAATCACCAGCAGAAGCACATCCCAACCAAACATAACAATTGCAAACCAAAACCCCAACTGGAACTCAAAGAAGAGGACCAAGTCCGCTGTTAAAATAGCCACCCGTAACATTTGCAGATACTGCAACTTAGGAGCACCAAAAACTGAATCTAAATGGAATCATGTAAATCAAATTATGCATGACAAGAAGATAGGGGTCCTCCTAGTTCAGGAAACACACCTGATGAACGAGAGAAAGACAAACATCAAACACCTCTTTGGTAAAAGAATGAAAATCTTTCATTCAGAAAACTCCAAAAACTCTACAGGGAGGGGGGGAGTAGCAGTAGTGCTTAATAAAGAATTGATAAATACACAAGGTTCAGCATCCAAAATAATCATCCCAGGAAGAGCTATCCATACTATGGTGAGCTGGCATTGTGAGGACACTTTATCTATCCTAAATATATATGCACCAAATGTATCAACAAATGATGGAAAAGATAACAGAAAATTCTGGGCTGACCTGAAAGAATATTTTGCAAACAACCCCAGAACCAAGATAGATACAATGGCAGGGGACTTCAACATTACTGAAGACCCCCACAACAGAGCGCAAATGAGAGACAATCCCGACAAAGCAATAGAAGCACTCAACTTACTCAAACAGTCCCTAGGTGTGAAAGATGAATGGAGGAATAGTTTCCCAACAACCAGGGTCTTTACCTTCATACAAGACTCCACACTATTGATGTCAAGACTGGACAGAATATACATGTCCGACACTGTCACAAACTTTGTAAGAAACTGGGAGATATCCCCAACCGAAATCCCTGGAACCGACCACCTCCTAACATCAGTGCTGGTCACACACCAAGACGCTCCTGTGATAGGAAGAGGGAGATGGACCTTGAAAGAGCATGTCCTGAAGGACAAAGCCTTTAGGGATTTTGTAGTACATGAAGGCATCTGGGCAAAAGAACAAGTAGACACCCTAGGTGCAAGGAACCAAGAAGAAAAACCCTCAAGTCATATACCAAAGATGGAAAGAAAGGATCCTGACCAAGGCATGGGAATGCAACAAGGAAATTGTCTCCAAGGTTAAATTGGAAAAAGAAGCCCTTGAGAACAGGCTCAAACAAGCTCAGTGCAATAAATCACAGAATGAAACTATGAGATGTACAGAATTATATGCAATCACAAAAAAACTGACCCAACTGGAAAGATGATACCACATGGAAAAAAGAAACAGAGTCACTGTGAAGTCGAGACTAGAAGGAGAAACAATATGTAAACACTGGACCAAGTCAGGTAAACAGATGCGTTCTAGGGACCTGATATATGCACTGAAGAGAGAGGGCCAACAACTTGACAATCCAGAATATGTAACTGACTTCACAAAAATGGCCGAGTTAGCACATGATTACTATGACACCCTACAAGGCCAAACAAGCAATGTGCCAGAAGCAGTGAGGGAGGAGAAAATCATAAAAGTCCTGAACACTGTGAAGACAGAAGCTTTGTGAACACAAAAGGATGACTTAGAAAAAGAGATTTCATATGAAGAACTACAAAATGCCCTCAAACTGTTGAAGAACTGCTCTGCACCAGGTCCTGATGGCCTTCTATACAGCTTCTAGAAATTTTTTGATGACTTACACAAAAACAACCTGAAGACCTACTAACAAATATGTGTATTGATGTACAGGCCAATGGCATCCACCAGGACTCAAATTTTGCTGAAGGCTGGATGTGCCCCCTCTATAAGAAAAATGAGAGAATGGATATAGAGAACTACAGACCAATAATACTGACTACAAGATCCTCACCAAATCCCTGTCTATGCAACTGGCAGAAGTAATAACTAATCTAATACACCCTAGTCAGGCAGGGTTCATCCCAGGAAGGAGCATTGTAGACCAGACAAGGCTGATAAAAATAATGATAAGCCTGGTGGAAGCAGAGGAAGAAAATGGGATAATAATTGCCTTGGACCAAGAGAAGGTGTACAACAAAATAGACCATGAGTACTTATGGAGAACATTTGAGAAGTTTGGGATACCCCTGGGTTTTGTTGAATTGACTAAGTCCCTGTATAAGAGAGCAGAAACAAGGATAATGATTAACGGAGTACTCAGCTCTCCATGGAGGGTAACCAGAGGGGTAAGACAAGGCAACCCCCTCTCCTGCCTACTGTTCAACTTGGCAATCAAACCCCTAGCGGCATCTCTCAGAGAGTCAGAACTTAAGGGCTTCACCATCCCCAGGTGCAGTGAGAGACTAATTGCAAACCTCTTTGCCAATGACACAACTACCTTCCTGTCAGAAGAGGATGAATTGGAAACTCTGAACTCCATTCTTGATGACTGGTGCATCACGTCAAAAGCAAAATTCAATATCTCCAAAACAGAAATCATACCTCTAGGATCAGAAGAGTTCTGAAAAAGATTCCTATGGGACAGACAATTGAGACCAGGAGGGCTGAGGATCCCAGGAGACATCCACATTGTAGAGGAGGGATCATTCATAAGGATCTTGGGGGCATGGTTTGGCAATAAAGCTGACATAAGCACCCCCTGGACAAACATTATAGAAAAGATAGATAGGTGCCTAGGTGTCTTGGAAAGGAGCCACCCAACAATGGAGGGCCGTAGATTAATAGCTCAGATGGTGGTGGCTGGGATGACGCAATACCTCACCCAAGTACAAGGCATGCCACCTAGAATAGAGAAAATGCTTACACAAAGGATAAACAATTTCATGTGGAAAGGAACTTCCCCCCTGATAAATGAGCAAACCATGTTCAATAGTCTAGAGGACAGTGGAAGAGCTCTAGTCGATCTAAGAACTAGGAACAAAGCAATAGATAGTATGTGCCTAAAGTCCTACTTAAAATTAGGCCCTGACAGCCCAACATGGGCACTAGTAGCAGATGTGCTAATAGCTTGAAACACACCCAGGATTGATGAGAAGATAGATGACAGGATCAAAATGAACCTTTTTTTACAATCTTGGAAGTCCAAGATCTCCAACAAACACAAAGTCAATCCCAGAATTGCCAAAATGCTTTGTACAGCAAAGGAGTATAATGTTTGCCCTGAGGGCCTCGCATTCAGCAAGGAGATTCAAAGATCAATGCCAATCTGGCTGCATTTTGCTGTAAATCTGAAAATAAGACAGCTGAATAACAGTAAGATAGCTGAATGCTTAAAAACAAAGCACAAAATGTTCACAGTGGGAAACATGGAGAAGCTATATGAATCACTAGAGGACACAGACCATATGGACCAGGAAGACTGCAAGTGCTCTGACTGCATGGTGGTAGAAAGGGAAACTGGATGTCTCCACCCAAGCCTCTATTTGAACAGAGCGAGGGATATGTTGGATACTCTTCCAGCAAATTGGGACCCAAGAGAATTACCCACAAACCAGAGCTGATCCCCAGCTGCAAGCCCCGGAAACTAACGCATATAAAAATGGAGCAACAATACCTTTCAACGCCCAGCTGACAACCAAGGGCACCCTTGCTGATGTTTTTAGAATCTTCACATCTGGCCCAAACAGCAGGACCCCATACAGGCCCCCAGCATCCATGGGGAACCTACAAGCGCCCAGGATAGCCTATGCATTAGACAACATGAGAGAGGAGAAAGGAGAAGCAGTGGGCTCAGTATTGGTAGCAGGAGTTGCGTTCAGAGCCCAGGAGCACCGAAACAAAAGCACAAAATGGCTGGACATAGTAGAGAGGTCCTCCGTGTGCAGCTCCCTAATAGCAGTCCTCATAGCATCTCTACAGAACAGGATTAGGGAACCCCTAATAATCAATGTATGCTCAACAGAAACAATAGACACGCTCACAAAGGATCTCAAAACGAAAGAAGACCTAGGTTTTGTAGGGGTGAAAGAAGCCAGAGTACTGCGCACTGTTGTTGGGAGGCTGAGAATGCATGGTGCACCGATAACCCTCCACAACATATTGAAAATCCCCCCCACCTCCAAAGAAATGGAAGCAAATAATCAAGCAGAAAATGCAAGAAAACAAGTGAACCTACTAGTCCTCCCACCTATACCAATGGAACTGCATCTGACCAGGGCAAAACTGTTGAAAATGACCCAGGCCGCAGCATACAAACTATCAGAACACTACAGCCAAAACACACAAGACTGAGGTCTGCAAGGATGGTAGATAATGTTAAAGAAACCATTGGAAGAGTTTTTGGGCGCCACCCTCCAGTTATGTCAGGGGACTTCCATTTTGGGACCTCCAGGAGGACCTCCAGAATTGTCCCGGGGCAGTCTGGAGATTTCCGGACTTCCATTTTGGGATGCTCCAGAGCTATTTCCATTTTGGGACCTCTGGAGTTATCCTGGAACAGTCCAGAGATTTCTGGACCTCCTCTGGGGTTAGGGTTTAGGCGTGGTCATGCTGTACAGTACTTTCCCATGCCTCTGTGCCTGTGCCTGATGTGCCGCACCCTGGCAGAGGAGTCCTTAGACTTGTTCTCTTTGGATTCCCCTCTGCCAGGTAATTAGCTACACTTCCTGTTGTATGGTACCATTCTAATACACTTTGGATTCCCCTCTGCCATTTGCGTGACTTAGCCGCAACCTCTGGAGGTTGCCCTTATAAGTTAGGGCAATATGGAGATGTCTCTGAAGCAGTGATTACTCAAATAAGACAAAAGTCTTCCTCTGGAAATGCATGCATGATGCATACAAATTAGGATCCTACTGGAACAAACCGACAATGAAGCCAGAGCTAAGGACAAGGGAGAAATTTGCCCACAATGGAGAGGTAGACTCAATGGACCACATCCTCACAGCTTGCAAAGCGCAAGGACAGGAACAGGTGTGGAAGCTAGCAGGCAAGCTATGGATGAAAGCTTTGGGAGCCCTCCTACCAAGACAGGATGTCTACCTAATCCTAGACACCCCCTGGATCAAAGCAAAGGGGGCTGATAATAGGCGCACTCTATAGGCCTATTGCGGCTATACAGGATCCTGGTAATAGAACCTGCCTACTTGATATGAACGCTTAGGTGCGAAAGAGTCATTCAAAACGATGATCAGGATTTCAACATGCTTGAAATCGCCAATAAATGGAAGACAATGATAAAAAACAGGGCAGACCTAGACTACAGGCTCTCTGATAAAAAACTTGGGAAAAAAGCTCTTGACCCAGGGATGGTTAAAGATACGTGGGTGGGAACTGAATTAGGGATTCCCGCCCATCACGGAGAATTTCTTTGAGCGGGGTTTTAGTGGGTAGTGGGCCCGACGAGAGAGGCGGTGTAGCCTAGTTAATCCACCGCAGAGGAAGGGTCGAGTGTCACGGTACACACGTGACCACTACGATACTGTAGCCCACCGTACTTAGAACAGTTCTCTAGTTTGATTCATTTCCGTTATAGGTACGTTACAGCGCGCTGTGTATTATTCTACACGAATAAATTTCCGTTCTAGATCTTCTTGTCGTGCCGCATTGCGAGTTACTGGCAAGAACCTAACATATTCAACGTGAATCGTCTGCTGTGAACGCCGTAGATGGCGCAACCTTGTGACAGAAGATCTTCACGCAAGAGACTTGAGCAAGATCAGAAGAAAATGTTGGACAAGCCACTGTCTGCATACGGTTATATTCTCCTATCACTACGACGTGACCCACATAAAATTCCCTCGCCTTTTCCGCCTTGACAACCCATGGCCCACAACCCACTGCAGATCCATGGCACCCTCTACGCATATACGATGTGATCACGCTACCTTGAGTTGCCACATGCATCTCTACGAGGAAAATTATATGAGAGTCCGCAGAAGGGAGGCACGGGATGAATGAGGGACGCGTTTTGTGGAGCGGGAGTCACTGTCACACCGCTCCTCTGCCTCTCCTACTAATATTACCTACAACTATACAACGTACCGATCACAAGACATCCGAATAGGAGTAGACCTACCCTCGCCCCTTAGCTCATTGTTGTAGCTTGTCAGCAGTATGAACAGAGTTCATTCATCCATTAGATGCCCATCTGCTTGGTCAATTCATTCCACATGCCATCAAAAATTACAAAGTCTTCATTAGACCTATACTGGCACAACCTTTGAGACTTGATGATGCCAACATCAGGATTCCCAAATCTGTTCAGAAGCAAGATTACTAGTCTGTGACTAGTAGACGACAGAGTAAGCTCGTAGTCCTCAATTTCCGTATAAGCAATTTATTGTTCATACCTAGTAGACGACAGAGTGAGCTCGTAGTCTACTGTGTGTGTAAGTGCGTCCCTCAATCTCTGTACAAGCGACTTGAGGGTATCTAGTGCCGTGAGTCGAGTATATATGTGACAACGGACAAAGAGATCTGGCCCCGGATTGTCTTTGTTCTTTTTGCCCTTTGACCAACGTAGGTCCTGCATTGTCCGTATCCCCAACAAAATCTATTCTTGTGGTTTGCATTGAGATTACTGTATATGTAAGGCCTATAACAAGTTAGAAAAATTGTGAGTTGAGAATGGGGATATACTGATAAAATGTGCCTTTCTGTCGTTTTGATGCCGAGAAGCGTGGTAAACGGTCGAAGAGGCTCAAGCTCATGTATTGGTTCTGTCAGTAACGCAAGTACATGTCAGGCCTGTGACTGATGAATGCGGACTGATGAGATCTCATCTGACTTGATCAATGATATCTAGAAGCACACTCAGTTCATCATGGCACAGTTGACACAGACAAGATGCCACTAGGTGTAGAGATATCGAGCTGCTTCCCGAGCAGTTCATAGGATGTTGCTTCCGACCATTCATCGCACCTTGGCTAATACACAAGTCCTTTATTGTATTCGTCTTTTGTTAGTCACTGTTCCTGTTTCTATGGCCTTTATTTTTGTCCTGCATAGTCAGCTTTCAGTACCCTATCGATAGAAGGCACATTGACACACGCATCGAGCAAGATGATCTTCCCAGAATCCATCAAGGAACCAAGAGAAGCTAAAAATCCAGCAAAATTGACAACAGGAAGATCTGACAGATTTTTGTTACAACCATCAGATTCTGTGTTCTGAGTTGGGGACATGTTTTCCTAGTTGACTGTTTCAGCTTGCTTCTTCTTTACACACATGGTTTTTGTTTCTTCAAGCAAGAGAGACATGCTGAATCCATCGTACAACCTTTGTGGTAGAGGGGGGCAGATGACTTGTGGAGATAGTGAAAGTGGACTGGAGCATGGGGGAGCAGTGAGGAAGAGAGTTGAGGCAGCTGAGAGGGAAGGAAAATCGAACCATTTCGAGATCGGTTCTATCGACATCTTTGGTGTTCACTCACAAACCTTCTGTCATTTACAAAGAAATCAAGGGACCGCCAGCGGCTCTAACGATACTAAAGACTGTTTGTCAGAGTTTACTCAGCTTGGATAAGCCGTTCGTAACTCTCTTAAAAGAGTGGATTGTATCTACTCAAAGTTCAAAGTCTTCGACGGACGCCAGTCATATCACTCGGAGTATCATATCACGGAATACTTGAAATACTACTTCCCACCATCTCTGTTCCTTACCAAATCCCGCGAAACAAATATCACCTCCCTCCATTTGCCACACATTACGACCCCCTTTTCTCTTCAACTCAATCTCTCTCCACACCGCTATCGCACATTCACCTCCAACTCTGCCAGCATCCGTTACCATCGCGCTGTCCGTAGTTCTGGTCTAGTCAGCCACGCCAGCCTCTCCCCTAAGACCAGTCCCTCTTCCAAGCACAAGGCTCGATCGTCTGCATCGGTATCGGTACTCACATCCTTGATCAGTGTGTTCAAGCTCAAATCTCAGGGTAAAAAGTGTGCACATAAGGTGTCGAGTCCGGTACGCTCGGTCATGGCCGAATCTGATGAGTGTCATGATAAGGAGGGCTTACAGAGGGCACGCTCTTTTTCTTCCGCTGGTAAACGGGAAAAAAATATCAGGTGTAAGTGCATTGCAAGCTCAGCTGATGGCATGGAAGTAAATGTTGAAGAGGAAGACGCCGGCGAAGAAGTTTGTATCACGCAATACCTGTACTACGATGTCAGTGAGAATCCGTTCGCGACGCCTCCATGCACGCCTGGCAAACCCCTATCGCCCATGATGCTTGACGATGATGCCGAAGCGCCTACGAGTAGCCCCGATAGCGTCCAGAGTAGACGGAAGAGGAGGGCTGTTGAACAAAGTTGGATGAAGACTTTGCAGCTTCTGGGACCTGAGGCATCTATGGCAATCAGCGAACAGTATGGGTATGAAATTTCCGACGTGGAAAATTTGAAGTGAAATCATTCTATGACGTTTTCAAAAATCTTCCAGATATATTGGGCATGCTGTCACGATTCATGTCATGATCTCGCGATTGGTTGCATCAAGTCGCATGCGCCACTCGTGCATTTTCGCTGCCAGTGGGACTTGAGTCCACAATCTTTCGCTTCTGGCTCTCAACCGGTGACGGTCGCTATCTGAGATTATCATCTGAACGTTCTTCAGATCCCTTGTAAGTATGTATGTAACCCCATACATGCACTACATCACAATCTACTACCTCTCACAACTCCGTGCAAGTCGTTCATGGTCATGATAAAACGGCAAGCTTGATAGATGAGGTTCTAACAGAGGGATAATGGAGATCGTTGATCCCACGTCAAAAATTTGTATGACAGACGATTTAATAATGAAATAGCTCACTCAAGTTTGAATCTAATTAATACAGAAAATTACAGTCAACATTGGATGTACGAGGCATATGATAACGCCAGTATATGTAAATCTTTTCGGGTCATATAAAAGTTAGGAACAATTCTAGTTAATAAAGATAATGTGTTTGGTAGAAAGAACAAGGCGCTGGCAAAGGCAAGTGACAAGTATACCAACCAAGAAAGCACATAGGATCCTAAGATCAAAGGTGCGGATTATCTTGGATTGGGTCGTAGCAATTTTGTAGCAACTCTTCTTCTCAATAGGACGGGATCTGAATATTTCGTCGGACATATGGGCCGAGACAATACCCTGCAAACCATCCAAACTAGTGGTATTCCTTTCTTCCCACCAACGTTTCAGTCCGGTATGGATGCGCGGACTTGTAGATGAAGAGAAGCCCACAGTCAATTCAGCGCCGCGATCCGCGGCTTCTTTCTTTGCTGCCCATTCAAGCAACTGTGTCCGGTGAGCTTTGAACTCATAGAAAGGTACTGAGTAACCACAAGTCTGAGTGGGTAAACAGTCAGTAGGAGTTAAATGTCAATGAATCTTTGACACTGAACACATACGGTGGCTACTTTAAAGACATCTAGCACTATGGCAGCTCGAGAACCTGGGTGCCTAGCTCCTTCTGGAAGAAGCGCATTATATTCGGACGTTCCGAACTCGAATACGGAGCCTAGTGATATCCGAAAGGTGAACGTACTTGTGGGATAATGGACGCGACTGACCTTTACCATATAACCTCACAATTCTGGGGGGGCCTTCGAATGCATTGAAGAGAATTGTCACGCGTCCGTTTTCACGGATGTGCGAAATAGTTTCGACGCCTGAATAATGTAGTAGTGAGGAATAGTTCATTCCAATTCACGATACAAAGAGCAAATAGCCTACCTGAACCAGAAAGGTCTTCATACCAGACTCGCCGCGGGCTGGCAATATGAAAGGTGCCTTCAACACCTTTGGGCGAGATGTTGACTAGACCATCCGCAGTGAGAGGCGCTGACGCCACCCAGAACATTTGCTGTTTCTGGAGCCATACAAGAAGAAAGTCAGGTATTTCGCCAAACATTTGCATGCTGACTTGATTGGGATGAGGGGGAAAGAAAACGCGGTTTGTTTGGGATCGGGCCATGGTCCTTTACATACACCATCGTCTAATCCCGTTTCTCCATCGGAACACACACGCGCATCGGAGATGACGGCGAGTGACACAGGGCTTGCGGCACGATGGTTGCCCAAAAGGTTGGAAGATCCACCTGATAACCCCTGAGGCCTGAGCGCTTGGTCGCACGCAGCCCATGTAAGTATCAGCCCAATTCAGGTGGAATGACTTGCGTGTGTGCGTGACTACGTGGTAACATTAAGATACAGGAGTGAACGGGAGAAGTACGGCGCTCTGAAAAGGTAGATGAAATAGAGGACGCTTACATGAGTACCGGGTATTTCGGGAATAAAGCAACAAGTTACAACAACGAATACATACGTACGCTGACTGAGACTACTGCGATTTTCCCAAATACAATGATTTAATAGAAGAGTCTTTTGCTATCGATGAGCGTGATTATTTGAGTTTGTAGATAATCGTACCCCTTGGTCGCCGGGAAGACTCCAAACTGGCAATTGCTAGGAAATAAGGTTAGCTTGATCAGCTGGCAGAAGCAAATCGTGTATGTCCAGAGCCGTGAGCCGGCGGCAAAACACGCTGTGAAAAAGGAGAAGGTTCGTCATCAGGAACAAGTTAGGTTCAACTCCTTTTTTCCAAGCCCGATTTGCACTTGTTATCTTATTTGATAAACCGCATTTGGTTACATTTTTTCTTCCCATCTGTCCTCCTTCGAGCATATCGCGATGGAGGACATCTTTGCATTTCCAATGCAAGGATTTTCTCGTCCTGACAGCGGCCAAAGTGTTCAAGAATGACTATTACATATTGGCGCCCTTTTTCGGCTGCAGCCTCCCACAGGATGTACCCGGAATGTTGAGGCACGCACGCTCCTTGCGTTACTTCGAATCATCCGGCTACCACGTCAAATGAACCCAGGAAAGCTCTTCGTGAACTCAATTTCACCTCGTTTTTTCACCGAGCCATGCGCGCTGGCACTCCAAGTCCTCGGGATTTGGCGTAGCGTTTCTTCCGGTCTTCCAATGCTTTCCAGATAGTACCTGCCAGTCCTGATACACAAGAGGCTTGTAGAGTCTTTCATATCTACTCTGGTATCGGCACAGATTGAGGTCCGTGTGCTGTGAGTGTGTGGCCTTCTTGCTTTCGCAGTATGTCGGAGTCTAGTGACGTGAGACGCGACTTCACCACGGTTCATAGCCGTCGGAAGAATTTCTGTACCTGACACGTTGTTCCAAAATATCTTAATTCCAAGATGGAAGAAACGCTGCACGCACAGCGTTGGAGGGCAACTAAATCTCGCTCTCCTTGACACGCTTGAGACACGGAAGATGTTAACGAGAGTGTATGTCATGGTTACTTCGCTGTCCTTCGACATCGGAGATGACAATCCGATCCCCTCGAGGGTACGTTGGTTTCTGAGCCTCTACGCTACCAGTCACAAGATTGCGAACAAATCTTTCTCGGGTTAGTAGTGGAGACCAAAGTCGTAATGCTGCTTCTCTTGAAATACATTCACTATTCTGTAGAACTTTTTGTCGTGAATCTGCCTTTTCCTTCGCACAGTTCCGCTCATCATCATTAGAACACCAGATTCAATATAGTATATGACGAAATAGTAATATGACAAAGTAACTCCGACATAACTCGCCGGTATTGCGCAATCACTATCAGTTTGTTAGTAGGTCAGCTGGTACATACTTGCTACAGTATTTAAGCATTCTCCAGATGTATTAGACAGACATCTGGGAATACTACAGATACACGATCTGAGCTAATCTCATCGCAACACACTTAGGTACGATCTAATCGACTGGTTGCCATATTTCCATTTCGTCAGTATATAGCTATGGACGGATATTTGTATGGAAAGTACTGACAACCAGGTATGTCATCGTAATGTCAAAATGGGGTTCAATTCGGCATTTTTCTGATTTGGGACATCAAGTATGCACCTAGTTGTTCCATAATGTTGATTGGAGACTACTGTATTTGTCCTCGTGATCCTGGGTTGATACTCAATACAATCTAGATACTGAGTTCTGACACTCGTTGACAGGACCATCAATACATACATCGAGTATGGTCATATGCCGCTGGTAGATGAGGTCTTGCATTTGTACGGGAAAAGTAAGGTTCATGATCCATGATCCAGATATGCGATCTCATGTCCTTCCGTTAAGTCCACATTGAGAAGGTACATCTATAGAACGCGAAGGAGAAAATGATTCTGGTACCTATTTCATTTTGAATCTTATTCAATATGATCGGAAATAGTAAAGTAGCTTTGTATACATCCGATAGCACATTCATTCTGTCGTGGAGGCATCAGCTCAAAGGCAAGAAATCTACGAGGCATTGTGTCCGTAGGCAAAAACACCTGCTAGTCTATCTAGACAAAAAAAGCTGCTTAGGTAATTACAACTGTACAAGCGCTGTACATGTAATATTTGTGATATTGTCTAATCATCAATGCCGGACCAATACTGAAGCATAGTGGCAACAATACAGAGATAATCCTCAGAGTCACCTAACCTGCCAGACCAATACTGAAGCCTAGTGGTGACAAAACAGAGATGATACTCAGAGTCAGCACAGTGGGAGAACAAACTACCAAATGCTGACTAATCAGGACTAATCTCATGTAGGAAGGTGACGTATACTCCGAGTGCAACAGTCGAACACATTATGTTAACAAAATTCTTAGAGCTTTTTTGCACTGTGTCGCCACTAGTAATACTGAACATGACTAACTAGAGAGTGATGGTGGCGTATTGTCCATCTGCCAGCCTTATCTCCCACTAGGACTAGCCAGCAATGTGTGAATGAGGACTCATAATAGTGGTATGAGGGTAATAAGTACATTAAAGCAGCAATAAATATATATATTTCCTTAGACCAAGGCGTCTAACCCCATATTTAGTAACGACCGTATTGCTGATGATCGTGACATGGAAGGAAGCTGAGTGTCAACACCGAGGCTGAACTGATCTTCAATGGGCAAGACGACAAGGTCAAGCCAGTCTAAGGCCAGTAGAGTTAATATCATTTCAAAACAACTTATGTCTAAGGACCTGGGATGTCTTCACGCAAGGAATGACAGGATCAAAGAGGGTATGGAATTTTGGGTATGGATTTTTTCGGCTTATTTAGACAGGAAAAGACTACGATGTATCAAAAAGAATGTGGTAATTCACTTAAAGACTGCCATTATCGAGAACCCTGACGATGACGTCGAGGTCAAGGGAGGACAAAACTTTGAACAAGGCTTCAGTGAGTCGAG
The DNA here is from genome assembly GCA_017657275.1 of Termitomyces sp. T108. Taxonomy (NCBI): domain Eukaryota; kingdom Fungi; phylum Basidiomycota; class Agaricomycetes; order Agaricales; family Lyophyllaceae; genus Termitomyces; species Termitomyces sp. T108. The sequence goes on along the minus strand of JAGGAU010000172.1, from coordinate 10,040 downwards.
GACGGGTGGCGGCAAAGATGCCAACGTCGAGGTCGACGAAGATGGTTTGCAAGAGTTCAGCCATGACATCACTATAGTTAACCCATCAGATGCGAACTTTTGTCCATGGAAGATTACTTACCCGACGACACTGACTTGAGCAGATGCAGCCTTGTGTGAGGCAGTGACAACGACGTTCAGAACGAGAGACACGATATAGAGGACATTCTGTGGACAAATGAGATCTAGCTGGAGCTATGAAATGTAGGGACATACAACTACAACAGAAATGAGGAGACTACCCGCTTCAGCGGGAGTCCACGTCTTGCCTTTGTGAGTGAAGATGAATGTCGTCGATTGGCCAACTATCGCTTTGACGGAAGCAACGGCTGCGAGAAGAGTGACGTGAACTTCATCGAGGATAACTTTGAGATCATCAAGGTTAACCTCCGCCTTGGCCTTGACAATGACATCTATGGAGCTCAGGTCGCACTAGAACTGACAACTATTGACAGCAGACAACGTACTGAGTTTACCAGCTGTGGCTTCGAGTTCTGCCATGGCCTGGAGTAGGATAGCTGGGATGGACTGTGGTTCCTCACGCTTGACAACGTGATGGTTCACGTTGAGCACCTCTACGTTAACTCCCGATACGTTGACTTGCTGTACAGGAGTGTCCAGAGTGTCTTGGATATCAACGAGCTGAGCAGCTTGACCAGGTCGGCGACGGTCGACGTTGAGTGCGCTCACGTGAATGTTGGAGACCTCGACGTTCTGGCGAAGATTGTTCGCGGCTTCTTGGAGATTCGCGATTTGCGTAATCTGGCCGGCACCGCTTGCGACAGGAGCAGCGAAAGAAAGTGCCCCAAAGGCCGTAAGCGCGAGAGCGAAAATGGTATAGTAGCGAGGCATTTTACAAGATAGTAAAGGAATGTGAGTGGATAGCTGAGGTATTGAGCAACGGAGAGGGATACAATTGGAGAGAGAATATGCAAAAGATGGGGGGTTTTATAGGCAGGCCAAGTGGGACGATCCTCGCGAGGACTTAGTAGATCCAAGAAAATTTAAGTGTCAGGGCTCGTTAGTGACTCACCCTGACATTTCTCAAAAGGCGCTTGATGATTAATTCGTTGACATGTCACCCCCAGCAAAGCCATGGTTGAGATACATGATCATGAGAGAGCATCTCGATAGAAGAAGGATGGTACATGTTCGTAGCAGGAAGGAAAAAATTGGGTCTGGGGCACAAGACCTAGGACGATATTATAGCAATACGTTATTCGCTTTCTATTGACAGGCGGAACCATGGATCGACACTATTGCTGGTTTTCTCGCTTCCGATAATTGGAACCAATGAAGTGGCCATGAGCATGACAGATTATTACTTTTATTCCCTTAAGAAAGTTGTTGACGTTCGCAGGGAGAATGAGGCCTTTCGGCAGATGACCGACCCCGCAAAGTCCAGAGTTCAGTTAAGCCCGCGTCAGAACGAAAGCAAACTTATGAGGTATCAAGGGACGTCAGTACGCCTCAATCGTTGCATTTTCGAAGATGAATGAAATTGAGCCGAATCACTGTCCGATCGCCCCATGGTCGTGACTTGCGCGTGACCATGTATGCGGACTATTTGCATGATCCGAGACCGGTTGGAGTCCACTCCATTAGCAATGTTTCAATACTGCAGCCCTTCCTGTTTTTTAAATCGCGAAAAAATTCAGTTCGTCAGAAAGACGAACTCCGAGGTTATCTGGCAGTTCGGTGTCTACCTGGAGTGCATGCGTCGTGACGTGGCAACGTCGTGATGTGGCTGCGTGTCCAAGAGCCACACCGTAATATCGTGATCGATTATCAATGCCAAGTCAAGGATTCTCCAAGACATTGAATAAATAGACGCGGGTACAACATTCTGGAAATTACCCAACTTGAATGGGAGAATCTTCTACTGCGCCTCAAAATGTCACAAGCCCCAGTATTCTGTCTCGGCCAACACCTCCCTCTCTCGTCGTTGAAGATGAGGATGAACCCCCTAGTAGCGGCTCCCTTGGTCAAACATCCGAAGTGAAGTCGAAGCCCTCGGGTGATGTCCTGTTAAGTCTCTTGACCAACAAAGTTGGTGAAGGAGATGCTGCGCACATTGTAGCCACTTCTGTTGCTGAGGCGAAGCAGACCGTCACAGATGGCAATGCAGAGGGCGGAGCTGCACCTCGTATAGACACTCCGAACAGGAGCGCAGGCTTCCGATTAAGGACCCTATTCAAGCCCATGCAGCCTACCACCGGTCCCAAGCTGACGTATAAGTCCTCTGCGATTGCTGCCATCAAGTATACACCCCTCAATATTTTCCTCTTGTTAATTCCTGTTGCATGGGCTCTACATTATACACATCAGAATGCCACCATCGTTTTCGTCTTTTCGGCACTTGGCATTATCCCTCTTGCTGCTTTGCTGGGCCTTGGCACTGAACAGATAGCCATTAGGACTAGCCAGAGTGTCGGCGGCCTACTGAATGCAACTCTTGGTAATATTGTCGAGATGATCATCGCAGGAATTGCGTTAAAACGGGTAAGATTGGATTATTGTAGTCCCACGGCTAAGCTGAGAAATTTGCAGTGTGAATTGGAAGTTGTTCAAAGCTCGCTTCTTGGTGGTTTGTTAAGTAACCTACTGCTCGTCCTGGGAATGGCATTCATCGGTAATAGTCTTTCTACCAATTACTTCTCGCACTTGACTTGATCCTTGTAGTCGGAGGCTTTCGTTTCCAACAGCAAGAGTTTCAGCCAATGGTAGCACAGCTCAATTCCTCGTTAATGATAGTTTGCGTCACATCCCTCATTGTACCTGTCGCCTTTGTATGTCCACAGCTTTCTCGAATGTTCCACGCAATTGATTTGCTTTAAGCACGAGTACCTGGAAGATCGGCTTCCAGCGGGGAGGGAGGTACCAATCCTGCTCCAGCTTAGCCGAGGAAGCGCCGTCATCCTCATATCAATGTGAGCTTTCCCATTTTTGACTCTCTGTTTCTTGCAAAACTTATCGATGATCGTACCAAGCTATGTTGCCTATGTACGTTCAACAATCTCTCTTCGTTATACTTTATGTTCATGCCATCTAGTTGTTCTTTCAATTCTACTCGCACAATCACCTTTTCCTCGACACTTGCCAAACTGGAATGTCGGTGTCTTTATCAGTACACTCGGTCTTCCGTCGTAAATCTTCAGATTCCCTACCGACGACGACGTCTTCTTGTCAGTCTGAAGGCGAGCATCTCAAACTCAATTTACCCGTGGCCCTCTTCATATTGGTTGCATCCACGGGCTTGGCGTATATCACAGCTGAGAGTCTCGTCGGCTCGCTTCAGGGCTTAGTTGCGGCACACCCTAATGTGTCCAAAGAGTGGATAACGCTCATAGTCATCCCCGTCATAAGCAACGCGGCTGAGCACACCACGGCTGTCGTCGTTGCGCGCAAAGGAAAGTTTGATTTAGCAATGACCGTCGCGGTGGGGAGCTGCATTCAGATTGCGCTCTTCGTCATACCTTTACTCGTCCTCATCGCGTGGATTATGAATAAGCCGCTCACTTTGCTGTTTGACCCTCTCGAGACAGTGGTATGTACCTTGTTGCGCCATGCAATAATACGTTCTTCATCCGTTGATTACTCTGTTTTGACAGGTCTTGTTCTTCTCTGTATTGCTAGTTAAGTTCTCTGTTGAAGATGGTAAATCTCACTGGATGAGCGGGTATGTTTTGATTGGTACGTCTTCTATCACAGATGCCCAGCCGCCAGCAATAACATCTGATTTAGCCGTTTATATCATCATCGCCTTATCGTTTTGGAATTTCCCGGAGACAGAGAGAATGTTTCAGGGACAGTCCCTTCTCTGCACTTGATGTGTCGAATGCAATAATTACGAAGAGATGTGATTCAAACTGTACTCCAATGATTTAATCTGTATATTGGCTTGATGTCCCTTTAGTACATAAACGGTAGCTGCCCAAGATGTTGCCAAGTTGGCATTTCAAATGCGAGGTTGTGTTGAGATAGCATTTGAGATAGCATCTACTACCTGAGCCTAGACGCTCATAGGTGCTAGCGGACTCAAACACGATGGACATCGATTGTGCTTGTTGGGCAGCACTGGCAACGGCGTTGGATCAGACGAATGAATGAATGAAATTTAAACGCCGGCAAAATATACTGATGAGCTAACGAGCAGGAATAATTATATGCAGTGATCCCTAGTTTTGGATGTTGATTCTACGGTATGTTTGGATGTTTTTATCCATACTTCACCTGTTAGCATTTGCACTGGCCTGTTATTGAATCTGTGTTCATCGTTGTGCATATCGCATATTGGCAGAGTACATGATGTTAGGCTGTCAGTCCCTAACCTATTACCTCTTGCCAGTTCTAATCCAGGTATGCTGATTTGCTGGATCATGATGATGGAGACATGAACAGAAATGATGAGGGGCTGACAACCACCACACCTTGATCAGTGCCAGTCAAGTCTTGAGAACAAGGGCAAATGGAGATGGCTAGATGGGTGGCAGAGGAGTGGGTTGAAGACAGTGACAATGAAGATGATTACTAATTTGAAGATGCTGTATTTAGGCATCAATGTTCCAAGTGGTTGCTGCAATCATTAGATCTTCTATTTTTGGGGAGGAGAGAAGATATTGATCAGAAAATCAGAAGGATGCATTCAAAAGCAGCTCATGAGGACAGGATTCCAGATGATGGAGATCCTAAAGGATTAGGCAACAATTTTAAGGGATAGGGCTCAATAATCAAGGGCTGTTTGTTTCTAAGTGTTAAGGCTTGACCAAAAAGAAATTGTCCTTATCAACCCCTTGAGATACAACACTGAATGAGGGATCACATCATATGTGAATGCCATGATACAATGTTGAATGCCATGTAGATATGACAGATGTGATCCTTTTCAACAACCTCTTTGTGTTGGAAATAGTCAGCTGCAAGATTTATGAACATTTTCAGAACTTGTGTGGTCAGATCTTCTTCAATAAGAGTGGGAGGTTTTGAATGATGACCTTCACAGATGAAACCTTGTTGACAGAAGCAGGGTTTTGGAAGCCATCCTGTATGTGGCTGACAAGTTCAATGACCTATTAGAGGCTGAGCTACTACATACTGATGGCATTTTGGGGACAGAGTAGACAGTACTATTGAAGATATGTGTCATGACCCATTTCTGGGCCTGAATCCTGGACCTGGACCACCCTACACACCTCCCTGGTGACCACTCACATAATCCTCAATCTGGGACAAACCAACCAACTTCACAACATAGCCATCACACCCACCGGACATCTTTGACAACCCTGAACTTCACCCTGGACATCACTGGTAATCCTGGATGGTCCTGGAGCATGATAGCATAGCATCACATGCATCACCTAGCACATCAGGCATTACTGCACATCATTCCAATGCATTGTGCATCATTCTGATGCATCATGCTGTCAAGTTCTGCTGACCATGGGGGCTCAGATCACTGGGCAAATCCTTACTTGGTAAACATGAAGTCTATGTGCACAATTGGCATCAAGGGGCATGGCATATGAACCAGAGATTTGAGGGAGAGAACAAGTATGGAGGGACCAGGGCTAGTCCAGAGGCTAGAGAGGGAGCTCCAGGGGTTAGAGACAAGCTCCAGGGCTAAGAACAAGTCCTGGGGAGCAAGTGCTGGTGTGCTGGGGTCAGACATGGGACTCATCAAGTCCCAAGGTTGAAGTTAAAGGAGAAGAGGTGAGGATGTGACCAAGAGAAATTGGAGACTTGGAGAGAAAGGAAGACAAAGAGAGAAAGAGGGGAAGAAACTTATAGGAGAAGACCGGGAGAAGAGAACAAGATGGAATGAGAGTAGCAAGATGAGTAAAGACTAGAATAGAGTGAGACAAGTCAAGCGAGAAAGAGATAATAGTAAAAGTGGACAGAGATAAGGCAATATGAGAAGACAGGCAAAAAACTATGGAAAGATGGGCAATATCAACACTACCATACCAGACGTTACACTATGACTTATATATGAGGGACAGGGAGGCTCTGGGGCAAGTCACAGGGCTAGAGTTTTTGCTAGAGCCCAGGGTTTGTGCAAGGAGTTGTGCGATGGTGTTGGGACTCTTGCCAGGGCCCAGGGATTGTGCAAGGGTGCTGCAGAGGCTAGGTGTTTATTGAGTGGCATAAAGAGAACTCACAAAGGAGTGGTCTTGCTTTGGGAGTACTAGAGGCATGGAATGGTTGAGGAGGTGAAAAATCAAGTGAGGAAGAGGTGTGGAGCATGGGGTTCAGGCTGAGGTAATGCATTGATGCATGATGTGTAGTGGTTGCCTATTGGGGAATGAGAGAGCGGCAGGGATTGATAGGGCCAGCACTGATGATGGTGTTGGCAGGCAGTGAGTGATGGGCCAGAGATTGCTAGGGCCAGGGCTGATGGTGGCATTGGTGGGCAGTGATGGATGCTGATGGCCAAAGGGTAGTCCCAGGGATTGCCAAGGTGGTGTTGATGGTGCTGTGGGTAGCCAGTAGAGTGGTCCATGCCTGGAGCCTCATGGAGTTGGTCTTGGTGACTTTGGACTTTGGGAGCTCCAGGGCTGGGGTTGGGTACTAGCAGTGGTGGAGTATGGTACTGGCAGTGGTGGTGAGTCATGACACATGCACTGACTGGCATTACTTGCCACACCATGCACCACAACACATTAGCCTGTCTTACCATGCTGCCTCACTGGGCCACGTTTCTCACCATGCAGCACTACTACAGCCTTCAAAGCAGCAGCAGCACAGTGATCACCTTTTATCTGACACCTGTAGTGTTTACTTTATCTCCTTATGTTCTCTGGGCTGCCTTGCTAAGCCTATAGTCAGTATATAAGTCCTCAGTAGACACTTGGTAGGACAGTGTTAATATTGCCTATCTTTTCATACTTCCTGCTCAACTTTTATACCTGCCCATCTCATCTTCTCTACATTTCACAGCTCTGTCTCATTGACTCATCTTCCCTCCTACTTTACTAGCTTGATCCCTACTCAGTCTCTCTACCCCCAATTCACTTTCACCCTTATTTGTCTTGTAACCTTCTCAATCTACTCTCTTGTTTTCCTCTGATTTTTCTCTTTAAGTTTCACCCTTCCCTTTCTCTCTGTCTCCTTCTCTCTCTATACTTCTTGTAAGGGGATGCTCCATTGTGGAAAGCCAAGCCAAAGCTTTGACCACTCAAGCCCTCCACCAAGAGGAAGCAAGTGTCAAGCAGGCACAGCAACAACAGCTGGCAGGCAAGAGGACAGGCTGCCAACAAGGGGCTGAGCAGGAGGGCAAGGGCAGAGAACAAGGTCATCACTGAGGAGCTTACAGTCAAGCTAATGTGTAGACTCAGAAGGGGACATCCCCAGTCCTACTTATATACTACATCGGACATACTATGACTATGACATATTGACTAATAGGGCCGGTATGTACTAAGCACTAATGAGTAAGCAATAATCAGCATGAGTAAGCCAGCCAATGGCATAAAGGCCTGCTGACAAGTAGAGTGGGTTTAAAGACCAGCTGATCTGTCAGATGATAATGCCAAGACAGGAGGGGAGCTGGGTAGGGCTGGAGCAGTCCAGATGGTGGCTAGATAGAGGTGCCAATGTCAACACAGACTAAGCAAGGCTAGAGTGGACGGTCTAAGGACTTGTCCCCTGACACATTCACTATGTAAGGAATTGCCCAGTAGTCTGAGCCCCCATAGTCAGCAGAATTTGACAATATGGAAGAAGGCAAGGGTGTGGAACAATGTTTAGATATTGAGGGAGAAGGAGATAATGATGATAAATGAGGTTTTTGATAAGCTTGGCTTCCAACCTAAGGAAGTATTTTTAGCCTAAATTGCACAGGGAAGATGATGCCCAACGTCAGAGATGCTCCAATGATCGATATGGCCTTTGTTGCCTTTAATCAAATACAACCTAAGGAAGTATTTTTAGCCTAAATGTGTAGACCTCCAGAGTGCAGATCATTGATTTGTGCAAATGTGCCAGAGGACATATAATTATTAAGAGAAAAAACAGACTAGCAACCTCAGCAAGACCAATCAAAAAAAGATGAAGAGGTGTAGTCCTGAGATGGCAACAGAACAAAATCATGCTATCTATGAGCACAGAAACTACAGTAGTGCAAGTGACAAAAGTGGGGGATGGGGAGGAGGTAAGTGAGTGTGGCAGATATAAGTGAGGAAAATTAAGGTTCAGTCTGACTAGATTTAACATTGCATTTGGTAAGTAGTGATCCTCAAATTACAAAAAATGATGTTTATGTACCATTTTTGAAGTGCCAATTTCAGGCAAAAAAAGGCACTTACCTTTGTTTAAAGACTTTTTCTGTCAGAAATTGGCACAGTTGAAATGGTACAGGTTCCTTTTGCACTTTTACCAAGGCATGACACATTTATTTGTCACTTTTTCTGGCAGAAACAGGTTCTGGTGCCAGCAGTGACCAGCAGTGTATGTATCTGTGTCTAGATATCGAGGTTGTTATGAACAATGGGAAGAAAGGATGAGCAAGGGCCATAGTAAGACAAGTGCCCAAGACCGATGGCACGTCATAATGTTGGCTCTGTACTGGTTGGGGTGGACAAAAAAGAAAAAAAAAAAAATAATTAATTAAATTCCAAAAAAGGCAATACCTATTTGACACATAATTCAGAGATCAGTGCTTTGTTACTACTCCCATGCGATATGGCAGGGTTTTGCAGGTCTATCTGAGTTTTGACCTTGACAATCATGCTTTCCACAGTCACAGCACAGGTTTCTGCAGAGTCTCACCTCCTTTCTACCCTGACAATCTACAAGTCCACATTTCTGACAGGTGCGTGGTTTCCTCCACTTCTTTTGTGGTTGTTCCAGAAATCTTTTGATAGCCCGCTTACAAGCAAGTCTTGTTGCTGAGTCCATATGGGTGCCCACTTGGTGTATTCATAGCCATAAACATGGAGGCACCGCCACCTAATCTAGAAGATGGGCCAGGAAGGTTTAGAAGTGACTCAGAAGGGTGAGTTGGGCTCAATGAGGCTGTGAGAGGTAAGGTTGATGTAGAAGGAGCAGGACTAGAGGGCCATAACAACACAGGTGTGTCTAAACAGTGCTCTGTTTTCAGCCCTTTTGTAACATTGTGCAGTGTTTATGTGGTTGCTAGCATCTGTGGTGCAGTTGATGTTCATTGAGGGACATCCTTGAGGGGGAGGTGCACGTCTGCAGTCATTGCCTTTGTTTGTTTGATATTGATGTTCCTCTTCCAATTGCCATTGTAATATACTTTCAGCTGTTCAACTAACTACATTACATTTAGTTCCATTGTAGAGCGGCCAATACAACTCAACACACCTTGTATGATATATCCTTTCTTATGTCTGCTGTGTTGTTCCAGAGTTGAACAGCCATGTCCTAATTTGGACCCGAAGCAGGATTATTGAATCCACTATCACTTGCCATGAAATCATGAAAGAGTTTTCCCTCCTGAGAGTTGTGTACTGGAAGCATGGGTTTTTGGGTACCCTGCATCGATGCCAAATAGTAATGTGGTTGCTTAGAGTGGAGACTTGGTGTAAGGGCGACCTCTGGAGGTCACGGCTAAGTCACGCAACTGGCAGAGGGGAATCCAAAGTGTATTAGAGTGGTACTGTACGACAGAAATGTAGCTAATTACCTGGCAGAGGGGAATCCAAAGAGAACAAGTCTAAGGACTCCTCTGCCAGAGTGCGGCGCATCAGGCGCAGGTGCGGAGGCATGGGAAGGTACTGTACAGCATGACTACACCTAAACCCTAACCCCGGAGGAGGTCCGGAAATCTCTGGACTATTCCCGGACAACTCCGGAGGTCCCAAAATGGAAATAGCTCCAGAACGTCCTGGAAAGGAAGTCCGGAAATCTCCGGACTGCCCCGGAACAGTTCCGGAGGTCCCAAAATGGAAGTCCCCTGACACTTGGTACATATCTTCCCATTGCTGAGTGTGATTGGATAGCAATGGGAATAGGGAGTATGCCAGCAACTTTGTTTG
>JAGGAU010000171.1:0-25244 GCA_017657275.1 Termitomyces sp. T108 | reverse complement strand
CATACTTGTTGTTGGCATCATCTCTGCCCAGGTGGTTGTTTGCTCTGGTAGGAGCCCCCCAGGTCAGGGTCCTGACAGGTCATACAGTTGGAGGTTGGGGTGGGTCCAGTGGCAATGGTGGTAGTCTTTGGTCACAAGGTAGTAGTCCCAAGGGTCCTTGCAGGGGTCCTGAGGGTGGCCTCTGTGGTCCCAGGTCAAAACGGCAGGGTTCTGGAGGTGGGGCACCGCATCCATAGGCCTGGCAGTGGTCAAAGTGGGGTGGTCAGTCTTGTTAGAATGGGGCTGGTTCTGAGCGAGGGGGGGCATGTTTGTTGATGTAGGATAAGGTGTGGTTGGAGTGAGCATTGTTGTTGCACTGGGGTCCTGAAGGCAGCACAGTGGCAGGTTTCTCATGTGTGGTTTGTTCCCACATCTGGAAGATGCTAGGGACAAAGTTAGCTCTGGGGCAGGCAGAGAGACCTACCTTGCATGCTGTGGGTTGTTCAAATAGTCCCCTGCTGGGGTTCAGAGCATGTAGGATTGCGGAGGCAGTGTTTGGTCCTTCCTGATTTTGTTGCTCTGGTGCCTTTGCAATGTCAGGATTTGGGGGTGCTCCTCATTGGATGTGGAGAGACTTAGTGGAGTCCACAGGGTTTTTGAAGGTTCTGGGGTTGGGCGAGGTGTGAATTTTGTCGATGAGTTCATGCAGTTCTTCATGTTTGTATGCATTCTGCCAGAGGTCTTCTTGAATGGCTTGGGGGAGTTGTTCCATAGCTCCTTGATTGTTGAAGTCAAGAAGGCAGTAGGCCTAGTCCTCCAGGGAGCCACTGGGGTGTTCCTGTCCAAGGCTGGTGAGGAGGTTTTGTGTTCTACAGGCAAATTCCTGGGGTTCAGTCCAGAGTCTCCATAGGACGCTGTTCCTTTGCTGAACATACTCATCAAACTGTTGTTGGTGCATGAGGGGAGAGGGTGGAGTGTGGGCTGTAGGAGGTGCCATGGGTCAGGCATATTGCATGGGGTAATTTTGTGGGGGTGAAAAGGGTGCAGGTTGGTTGTAGAGGGCTCCTGGGATGAAGGGTCCAATACTGGCAATGAAGAGATGTTGTTATCCATGAACCGGGGTTTTGGGGAGTCCTCTTGGGAGTATTTGTATGTAGTGAGAGTTGTGGGGGGCACTCTGTCACCACTCAGAGGTCCCTAGCTGATGGAGGAACCATACAGTGGTCTGGCACGTTCCAGTCCCCAGAATCATGTGGTTGGGGGGTGCTTACTGGGTGATCTGGGTTTGGCACAGGCCAGCCGTAGGCATCTGTGTAGTAGTAGGGCTGCATGTATGTGGCCATTGAGAACAGTAGTAAGGGGGCTTTCCTGAGCAAGACCTTATGGGGCAGACTCAAGGTAGCTACAGATATGAAGTCCTACATGAGGGCAAAGTCTGGGGTCAAGTCTGGAGATTTATGCATGTGGGCTTGACTTAGGGAGTTGGGAGGAAGTAGTCCTGGGCTGTTAGGACAAGTCCAGAGTTGTGCAAGGTGCTCCAGGATGCAGGGCATTGGTCTGGAGCAAGGGAGGTAAGTCTGGACTTAGTCCAGGGTAAGTGAGGCAAGATGGGGATGAGACAAGCTTGAGGAGGAAAAAGAGAAGGGAACAGAAATGAGAACAAGATGAAGTGAAAATGAGTCAAAGGGATCAAATGGGAAAAGGACAAGAGGAAATGAGCTAGAGGGGAAAAGAACTTAGGAGAAATGATACAAGTTATAGAGGTAGACAAGAGAACTGAGACAAGATACAGAAGAGTATAAGGCAAAGGAGATTCAGACAAGTGATTGCAATATCAAGACTACCAATATATGTTGACTACCTACACTTTAAGTACATAACAGGGTGGGCTCTGGGACAGCGGGATCAACAATGTCTATTGTTGGGTGTCAGGCATGATCACTGGAGTGATTGCCAGATGATGTGGACAATGGTGGGTTGGGCTGTGGCTGTGAGTGTTGGGTGTGATCACCAGAGTGATGGGAATGATTGCTGAGTGATGCCAGAGTGATGTATCTGATGGTGGGCCGTGCTGTGGGAGAGTCTAGGTTGATGCAGGGAAGTCCAGGGTTGCAGTGATTGCCAGGTGTCAGGGTTGTGGGGGGGGCAGCAAACCCAGGGGTGACAGGTGTTGCAGTGGCACTTGGCATGGCATCATGATGATTGGCGGGGCAGTTGGGGGGTTGGTGGTGTTGTCCTGGGGTGATAGGGCAAGCTCTGGGAGTGGGTCGTGACACAGAGCCCATAACCTGTTGCAGCAGCCTATTGCAGTGAAACAGACTGGAACATTGAGAACTGAATAGACTTAGATTGCTCTCACAAAATGTCTAGAGTCTTCTTATTCAGTAGTTAAACTAGAGAGTAGTTATAAATACATGCCTTGAGTCTTCCTATCTAGTAGTTAAAACAGAGAGTAGGAATACATCCTGCAGCAAGAATTGACTGGTAGTCACATAGCAAACTACTTCAGTGTATGTGGACAGTCCTGCATACCCATTATTCAACACAAATAAGGTTGATTGAGGAGGAAAATAAGCTCACCAAGTAGCTACAGCTGACTGGTGTCAGGTTTTGTTGACTGCGGGGGCTTCTTCCTAAGTGAGACCTTACAAGGCAGACTCAAGGTAGCTACAGTTATGAAGTCCTACATGAATATGAGGTCCAGGGTTGGTTCTGGGACTAGTGCGGGTAAATCTGGCTGTGTAGGGGAGTAAGGGGGTTAGGTCCAGGCTGTGGGAATAAGTCCGGGCTTGTGCCGGGGTTATGGGGGTACGAGGCATGGGTCTGGGACTACTGAGGTGAGTCCGGGCTTGGTCCAGGAAGGGTGAGGTGAGACAAGCCATGAAGGTAAAAAAGGACAAGAAAGGTGAACAAAAATGAGATGAGATTGAACAAGGAAAATGAGTCAAGGACGGAGAGCAAAGGAAATAGACTGGGAAGGGAAAAAGACTTGGAGAAAATAGAATAGAAGTCAACAGGAGTAGACTGAGAGACTGAGATGAGATACGATAGTACAAGGCAAAGGAGACTTGGACAAGATAATTTCAATATCAACACTAACTGTACAGATTGTCTACTTAGGCCTTAAATACTCTGCGGGGTGGACTCTGGGGTGGCGGGCTCAGCCTAGTTCCATGTCAGGTGTCAGGCATGATTGCTGGGTGATGCAGGTGATGGTGGTCGGGCTGTAACTGCGGGTGTCAGACATGATTGCCGGAGTGATCGCTGAGTGATGGGACTGATCGCTGGGGGATGCCAAGGTGATCTGTCTGAGGGTGGCCCATGCCGTGGGAAGTTCTGGGTTGATGCAGGAGGTTCCAGGGTCGTGGTGATTGCCAGGTGTCAGGGTCAAGGGGGCAGTGAACCTGGGAGTGACAGGTGTCACTGTGGCAGCTGTTGCAGCATCATGATGGGGGCAGTTGGTGTTGTCCTGGGGGAGTGGGGGGTGTCGGTGGTGTTGTCCCGGGGTGGTGGGCAAGCTCTGGGAGGGGGTCGTGACACCTGGAGGCAGTCAGTTTATGGTGTGAGAGAGGTGATATGTTAGTCTCAGGAGCAGCTGTGCTGACAAAGCTGATATAATGATCCTGGATCATGGTCTGGGGTCAGAAGATCAGACCTTTGCACAGAAATAAACCAAAGCTGATCCAGTGACCTCAGGTCATGATCTGAGATCACACCATCAAATCTTTGCTCCTATGTGCCCTCCTAGACTTCAAACACATCCACAACTATTGTTTTTGACCATGAACCCATAAAACAATGCACTGAGGCAATACAATAGCCTCAAGAATCACCTAAGCACCCAAGGTTGAGCTGGAGCAACAAGAAGATAGCCAAGAAAAAGGGTTAGCCTCTTGGCAAGGCTAATCCTTCAATTAGGGCAGTGTCACGACCCACTCCTGGAGCTTGCTCCACCACCCCAGGACAACACCACTGACCACCCTACCTCCCTGAGACAACACCGCCAACCCCCAGCTGCCCCACCAACCATCACAACGCTACACCAACTGCCACTGTGACACCTGTCACTCCCAGTTCACCACTTCCCTGACCCTGATGCCTGGAAATCACCACAACCTTGGACTTCCCCACATCAACCCTGACTTTCCCACAGCATGGCCTGCCATCAGACACATTACTCTGGCGTCACCCAGCGATCACTTCCATCACCCTGGCAATCACGCCTGACACCTGCAGCTACAGCCCAACCTGCCATCACCCGCATCACCCAGCAATCACTCCAGCGATCATGCCTGACATCCAACAATATACACTGGTGATCCCACCATCCTGGAGCCTGCCCCATCATGTACTTAAGGCATAGGTAGTCCACATGTACAGGTAGTGTTGATATCGCATTTATCTTGTCTGAATCTCCTTCACCTCATACTCTCCATATCTTGTCTCAGTTCTCTCATCTGCTCCCATAAATTCTTATTCTTTCTCTTAAAGTCTCTTTTCCTTTCAACTCATTTCCTCTTGTTCTTTCCTCATTGATCCCTTTGACTTGTTTTCACCTTATCTTGTTCTCATTTCCTTTCCCATTTCTGTTTTTTATTTTCACAGCTTGTCTCACCCCTGTCTTGCCTTGCCTTCCTCCAGACTAAGCCTGGAATTACCTCCTTAATTTCAGACCAATGCCCTGTACCCTAGAGCACCCTACACAACCTTGGACTTGCCCTAACAGCCCAGAACCACCTCCTACTAACCTCCTAAGGTCAAGCACACCCACACAAAACCTCAGACTTAACCCCAGACTTCACCCTCATGTAGGACTTTGTATCTGTAGCCACCTCAAGTCCACCTTGTAAGGTCTCGCTTAGGAAAAAGCCCCCACAGTCAACAGAATCTGACAGGCAGGTCTAGACCAACTGGCACCAGCATAGCCTGTTGGCTACCCTCTGGAATGGGAAATTCACATAGAATACACACTGGTCCATGCACCAATGGAAGGATATGTAAAGAATAAGAGATGCAGGGAGGAAGACAAACAGCTAGCCCAGGCTTGGAATCCCTAGAGAGTGGATAGGCCGTGCACAGTAGTTAGTAAAAATAGCTTTCCTCGGGAATATAAAAAGAGTAACGATTCTCCCACATTACATCCTCCCCCTCTGTTGTTTCAAAGATATCTCGATAATAGTTCTCCGTGCGGAATATTGTTTTCCAAACCGACGATTACAGTGCTACACGAACAGAGATGAATTGAAAGTCTTCGGGAAGGAAAGGCGTACTCAAACTATGCGCTTCGCTGTCAGGAATGTAGCTGTAACGTCTACCGGTTTGCAAACAGGCATGTCTTGTGTGCGTTCCAAGTTTATCAGAGCAGCTGTAGTTGGATCAGCCAGAAATGCTCGATCAAGTCACCACGTTTCGCAGTCTAGACGCCCAGAGATCAGATTTTTACACCTTTACCAATAACAGCCAACAACTATGTCCATGTCCAAGAGGATAGGAGTCAACGACTGTTCTATGTGAGTTTCGGGTTTCTATTACCACGACTCCTTCGTCTGATGACCTCTTTAGGACCGGAAAACGATCACCTCATGATCAAAAGTCTGCACGAGGCTTCCCGTAGGCATTCACCTCGTGTCGTTTCAAGGTTTTTTTATTGGGCAACAGGTGGTCAAGGCCCGTCAGATGGTGATTATCACTGTGAAAAACGTGGCAAGTGGAAAGACAAGCGCCTATCGGATCCTTCATAATTATTATTTCGCGTATCACTATCCACCGGCTTGTTCTCTTCATCTTCCCACCCAAAAAACAAGGGAAGCTAGATTAAAGAGTTCGCAGCCATATCGGTATGTTTAGTTCCCATTCGTGTTTTCCAGCTGAAGTTGATTTCTCGGCGCTCGCGTAGAGTTGATCACATCTTGGACCGATCGTTCGATGGCGGCTATCTCGACTCCGTACCCTCGCTCGCTTCCAGCCAGATATCGACCCGCGACTGTGGCTCGTGATCGTGCAGAACAGATTCGCAACGATAGAGCAATTGCGCGGCAACTGCAGGAACAAGAGGAAGAGTTGCTCGTTGCTGCATCGATACACTCTGCAAACGAGCGCCATGCCTCGTCGGGCCAAATCCCTTTTGTCCCGCCTGTTGTTCCATCGGATCGTGACAGCGACGAAGAAATAATTCTACCGTCGACGACTTCCACTTCTTCCAGCACACTACCGGTGCAGCTCGATAGCAACGGAGCTTACACTCCAGAACCATATCATCGTCGCGCACTGCGTCGTCAGACTGCTCCTGTGATCCCTCCTGTGATCCCGCCCTCACCCGCGCTCGACGGGAATGGTGCGTACACTCCTCGGCCCTATCACCTTGCGCCTCGTCAGTCTGTTCCAGTCATCCCGCCAGTCGTGCCCCCTGCATCGAGTCCTGTCATACCCCCGACTCCACCGACATCGCGTGCGCGTGATCGCAACGTTACCTTTGCTCAAGAACCACCCCGGCCCCCGCAGCCTCGTCCGCCCGTCCCCTTCATACCTCCCTGCCCTCCAACATTCAACCCCCCAAGGCGAGCTACCACTCCCGTTCCGCCTCGCCCTACGTATTGGTACCCCCCTGGTTTCGTGCCGCCC
This sequence comes from Termitomyces sp. T108, assembly GCA_017657275.1. NCBI lineage: Eukaryota > Fungi > Basidiomycota > Agaricomycetes > Agaricales > Lyophyllaceae > Termitomyces > Termitomyces sp. T108. The sequence continues at coordinate 18,644 of JAGGAU010000171.1, read as the reverse complement.
CACCTGCGTGCCCAAACTCCCGTCCAGCCAGTGTACTACCACCCACCACAGCAACCGCTAGGCGCTGTCGTGCCTGCCCCGCCGATCCCTCCCATAGTACGACCACGAACACCGAACGTCTTCAATTCTCCTCCGCCACAGAAAACAGAGCAAGTCATCGTCCCGTTCATCCCTCCGATGCCCGATGAAAAACCAACACCAAAACCCGCGCAGAAGCCCAAGACTGCATCGGCGGTAAAACCCACGAAGGTCGTAGTATCTTCTGAAAATGACGATACCAAGGCCGTGCCCGCTGAGCCCAAGACCAAGGCTGTTGAGGCGACCGAAAATCCCGAAGAATCTAGGAGTATTGCGGAGGTCACGGACAACGATGTGGATCTTCAATCTGGGCCGCTGCGTGACCTTCGCAAATATGTCAGCCTACTTACAGGATCTTTCAAATGCAGCACCTGTGCTGCCGAGGTGTACCCCGTATGTCTCATTTTTTTCGTCCCTTCTCCGGATTACCTTGTTCTTTTCGTTTTTAGTTTGTTTCCCGACATAAACTGACTGTATTGGTATACAGAAACCCATTCACAAAGATTCAAGTTCATCTTCGTCCCCCCTTCCTGCTCTCGACTCTCACCTCCACCTCACATGCTCTGCCTGCAGCACAATGTACTGCCGCGGCTGCCTCCGTATCCCGCACTGCAAACGGACCTGCACCGCCGGGCCCGACGAAAAATGCTTCCTCAAGACCTGCTGCCGCGCCGGTCGCGCCATCGCGATCTTCACCATCCTCTCCTGCTTCGACGCCCAATTCCTCGCCATGGTCCGCGTCCCGCGGCGCCCCACCTACTTTGAATACATCAAACACACCCTCTCTTCCTCTTCCTCACCCCTCTCCGACCTCATGACCGAGACGATCAAGTCCCTTCTCCCGTGGCTCCCCGTCGATCCAATACATTCCAAGGCCCCGCCGCACGTCCACCCCTCCGTCGAGCCGCTCTTCCGTGTTTCCCTCCTGCTCGAGGTCGTCCGGATCTACCTCCGTGCGCCGCGAGAGGCGTGGGTCCGCCCTGGGAACGGAAAAGTCTACAAGCAACTATTGTTGTTCCTTAGGCGGCTCGAGGAGGTCGGCAAAGGCGCGCTAGCAGGGCTCGTGCTCCAGCGCCGGAAGGGTATAGAGCGGACCAAGGGGGTCGGGAAAGTTGTTTGGGCCCTGGCTGAGCGTGTGGGTGAGAAGAATAAGGGGGATGGGAAGAGAAGAGAGTTGGGATGGACCGCGGGCGATGTGCATGAGAGCTTTTCTGAGATCTTGAGCCAGAGCAAGCTGCTGAAGGACTTGCAAGAGATGAAGGACAAGGTCCAGGAGGAGCAGGAGGAGAAGAAGGCGTTGCTGGATCATTTCTTGTGCCAGCTTTTGCGCTGGAGAATGGCGGATGCGTTGAAATGATACGCTTTCGTCGTTCCCTTTGCTCAGAGTTTGGCTCCAGCATCATCATCGGCGTCACCATCTTGTATTTGTCGTTACATGTAGTTGTCGTATACGCTTTGTCGCTTTCATCCAGTCCTAGTCTAGTTTTAGTTCTAGTGTATATTACATTCCATAAAGCACCATTGAAATCGAAACTCTTTTAATAATTAGGAAAGCCTGGAGACACACAACGTTTACGTCTGCGTTTACTTTGCTACGATGGAGTTTATCACAGAGACCTTATCACACTTCCCATAGCATCAGAAAGTTACATACAATTAAGTAACAACCGTTAGTATCGCAGTTGACAGAAAATGATGAAAGCGATCCAATTTGGCTAGGATATGATAGATATGATCAGATAACGAGATCTAAAGATCGTAACTGGGTCGTCTTTGTCTTTGCTCGAAACTCTACCTCAATAAATCATAAAAGTTCCCTATCACAAATGCCAGCTGATATCAAGAACAAAGTCTGTTTAATGTAAGTGTTAACTCGATCAACTTGCAGTGCTGTTTATGACTTACATATCAACAGTGTCCACGATGGCTGGGGCGTTGCCACGGTACCTGGGCTCGAAGGGAACGCTATCGAAGCTGGAAATACAACTAACATGGAAACTATTGCCAAAAATCATAGCTATCGCCAGCTCGCTGCACATGGAACTGCAGTGGGTCTAAGCGAAGGACTCATGGGCAACTCCGAAGTCGGGTATGTAAGTTACGCGTCAAATTAACTATCGCCGAACTCATGAGATCGCGTCGACAGCCATCTGAATATTGGAGCAGGCCGTGTAGTCTGGCAGGACATAGTGCGAATCGATGTCTCGATCAAGAAAAGGCAGTTCCACAAAAATCCGACCATCCTTGAGAGCTTCGAAAGAGCGAAGAAGGGAAATGGAAGGTTGCACTTGATGGGTCTTGTAAGTTACACCATGGTCGTTATTGACTCAAAGTCAAGATTGCTCTGGTATAGGTCTCCGACGGCGGTGTTCACTCACACATCAATCATCTCAAGGCGCTTCTTGAGACTGCAAAAGAAGTCGGCGTTCCAAAAACTTACGTGCACTTCTTTGGAGATGGGCGCGACACTGCTCCTCGTTCGGCGGCTGGCTACTGTCAGGAACTCCTCGATTTCCTCAAGAAAGAAGAATACGGTGAATTGGCGACGATTGTAGGGAGGTACTACGCGATGGACCGCGACAAGCGATGGGAGCGTGTTAAAATTGCTGTAGATGGTCTCGTAAAAGGAGAGGGAGAAGACGGTAAGGGAGCTGAGGGAGTCATCGACGTCATCAAGGCGAACTACGAGAAGGACGTTACTGACGAGTTCTTAAAACCGATTATTGTGAATGGTGATGAAGGCCGTATCAAGGGTATGTTTCTTCTATGACCCTTTGCTCTACATTTTTTTGAACTGGCGAATAGAGGGTGATACTCTCTTCCTCTTCAACTACAGATCTGACCGTATGAGAGAAATTGCCACCATCCTTGGTCGTCTTGACAAACCGATGGAGGTCGAGGTACCTGAAAATCTGGTACGTACCTGAGCCGGGTGTTCTACTTGTTTTTCATAATGATTCTCGTCAGGATATCACAACAATGTCTCGCTACAACGCTGAATTCCCCTTCAAAATCGCCTTTCCCCCTCAGGCAATGACCAACGTCCTTGCTGAATGGCTCAGCAAGCAGGGAGTTAAACAAGCTCACATTGCAGGTAGAAAATAATATGTCTTTCTCATCGTCAACACTTATCTTTTCTTCAGAGACTGAGAAATACGCCCACGTCACATTTTTCTTCAACGGAGGTGTCGAGAAACAGTTTGAGAACGAAGAAAGACATATGATCCCGTCACCCAAGGTAGCCACCTATGACAAACTCCCCAAGATGAGCGCGCACGGCGTCGCAGAAAAAGTTGCTGAGGTTCTCAGAAAGGGCGAGCACGAGTTTGTCATGTGCAATTTCGCCCCTCCCGACATGGTGCGCGACTTCTTCTTTTCCCTCTCCATTGACCTTGTTCTTACCATCATCTATCTTATCATCCCAAAGGTTGGCCACACGGGTGTTTATGAAGCCGCCGTCGAAGCTATTACCGAAACTGATGCTGCCGTCGGGACGATTTACAAAGCTGCACAGGAAGCTGGATACATCCTTTTGGTCACCGCGGATCATGGAAATGCGGAGCAAATGAAAAACCTGGAAACTGGCGCACCGCATACCGCGCACACTACAAACCCCGTCCCCTTCATTATGACTGGTAATCCCGCTAAACTGAAGTTCGTGATGGATGAGGAGAAGGTTGGCGAGGAGGTTGAGGAGGGAGCCTTATGTGATGTTGCACCTACTGTCCTTGACTTGATGGTAAATACCACTTGCATCTAGATCCCATGTGTCACTTTTCTAACCGTTACCTTCAAGGGTTTGCCCATTCCCGAGGGTGAGTGATATGGCTTGTTTTATTCGCGATTTGGCTGATCTCGATACACAGATATGACTGGCCGCTCTCTGCTCGCGAAAGCCTAGAAGTTTCTCATAGATTTCAATCGCCAGAAATAGATTAGAATATGTAAATCTCATTCTCTCATGTTGAGCCTCAATGTCTATCATAAACGACCAGAGGATTGAATAAAGCTTACTGCAATCCGAGCTCCCACAGGCGACAGCGGTCAGGGGTGCAGGATTTTTAGTTCTTGCGCTATCCTTGGTCCTACTCTTCTTCTAGAGTCCCCAACAGGGAGGGGTCAACTACACTTCCCACAACTATCGATCTATCGTCGTCATCCGGCTAACACGCAATGAGTCTGACTATATTATCCGGAATCAATGCTAAATGCAGGACGTGGAATCCAATGCCAGGGTCAGGGCACAAATGAGACGTAAAGTTGACTTCACCCGGTTCCGAATCTCCGCACCACGCAGAAAATTGTTAAAGGCCATCACCCTCGTTTTTTGTTAGATCGTCTTTGACTGCCTCTACCGATTTCACCGGTTTGAATCCAGAAGCTTATATCAGGTCCACTCTATGTCCTATGTGCTAAAGAATTATCCATTTCATCTTGCAGCCCGTGTGTCCACGTCATTTGGTATACATACCTAATTTTGTTTCGCCTGAGATGACTCTGGGTGTTACTGGACACTCAGAACTCATTAGAAAACCGACATCCAGTGAATTTGAGTTTGATTGCAACGCACTGCTGGAAGTCATTCTACTCCAAGAATCTAGCTAAGAGTGTTCCAGGTTGACCCCAACAGGGAACATGAATCGCACCAGATTAGTAGTTGAGTTGGGCAACGGGTCAGCCTGGACGATGTGCGAAATATGAAGAAGAGGTTTGAAAATATCATACTCTTCCGGTTTGTCGGAGGTTATTGACTATTATTTCTCGGAGTCAAGAGCCACTTATATGGAAATTCTTGCTGTTCTACCGACTTGAAAACCTAGCCGTAATCAGTTCTGAGTGAGCAAAATATGTAATGACGTGAAAAAAGTTGTTTGAGACCAGTTTCATGCCAACGGGTTCTAGGGTCAGCATTGAATTTCTCACTTGTTGGTACCGATATCTATCTTGTGTGACGGAGGATGAAGCCAACAGAAGGACCCCAATAGAAGCCTCTACCTATTGAATACACGGTCCATATGTCCATTCAAGAAACATGCAGTCCACCGGATGGAAACATGAAAAAGGTTTGCCAAGAGAAGATGGAGAACTTTGGGATTCACTCTTCGGAACATTCTCTGGAAGTGCAACGTAAGATAGAGTTTGTGAAGGCTGGAAGCCAACTTCCACGCTGTTGGACAGGGGAAATATCACACTTAACCGGCACGAACAGCGCGGGGTGTAAACATGCTAAGATAAATCTCAGCCAACAAACAGGATGACAGCTAATCAAACCGCATGGATTGATATTCAGATGTATCGAAGCAAAGGACCCGTTAATGAGCACATTGGGAGACAAACGAACAAATAGAATGGCGATTTTCTTGTTTGGATTGAGTTAGCGGAGTGGAGACATATATTTCCTCTTTCATGGGTGTACAGAATATCTGGATCATTAAATTCTGTTATCAACTTTCCCCATTCACCGATCCACTTCGCTAGAAGATGAGCAGCATCAGAAACTCCATGAAAGTCGCTCGCGCGCAAGAGGGAGTAAACACACCCGAACACCAGATCCTATTAAAAAAAAGATGGTCAGGAGAGTGACATCGAAGCGTTGACAAAGAACAGCGAACCATAGTTCCGATGATGGCTACTGCGTCTGCGAGCATGTGCTAGAGAAGGAATAACGATATCAGTGGACGTACGGTAGAACGAAAAGAATAGAGCGCCTGACATCTGGAATTTCTAGTCTCAGCAGATATTTTAACAAGACAGGCATGATGAACTCACGTCTCATCATGAAATCGGATCCCGCGAGATGCGCGAAGCCTGGGGCACGAATACTGCATCTGTAAGGGCGGTTCGTACCATCACTGCCATATCGGAAGATCAGATGTACTGAAATTATCACGGGAAAAGTTTTAGATCGTAAACATACGAGACAAGATAGACACCCATTTCGCCCTTGGGTGCCTCAATAGCCGTGTACGTTTCACCAGGAGGAACAGAGTAGCCTTCGCTGAAGATCTAGATATCACGTAAGGCAACACCATCGCTTATCTCACGGAGACCAACTTTAAAGTGGTGGATAAGTGACTCCATGCTTTCCTTCATGGATGCACGTGGGGGAGGCACGAGCTTGTGATCGTCAACCTTGATGGCCCCTAGGGGCATCTTGTTAAGACACTAGAGAGGAAAGTTCGGGTCAGTGGTCGTTGCAGAGGAGACTTGACTGACCTGGCTAATGATGCGCAGCGACTCTCGCATTTCTTGGACACGGCACAGATATCGGTCATAGCAATCACCATTCTGGCCAACCGGAATATCGAACTCAACCTGGTATATGGATGATGAGCATATGTAGCCCTTGCTCAAACACGCTGCATACCTCATCATACTTATCGTATGGAGCCACTTTCCTCAAATCCCACTTGATCCCGCTCCCTCTGACCATGACCCCACTGAAACTGTAGTCAAGGGCTTGCTTCGCCGTAACAACACCAATTCCAATTGTTCGTTCCTTCCATATACGATTTCCACTAACAACCTCCTCGATTTCGTCGACCCTACTGGAGAACTGAGTCGCCCACTTGAATATGTCATCGAGGAGACCATGAGGGAGATCGAATGCGACACCGCCGGGACGAACGTACGCTGCATGCAGCCGTGCTCCAGAGACGCGTTCATAGAACTCCATTAGTTTTTCACGCTCTTCAAAGCCCCACAGGAAGGGTGTGAGACCACCGACATCCATAACGTGCGTTAAGATGGCCATAAGGTCTGTAGAACACGTTGATAAGGAAGGTACGAAAGGCTGAGAGAGATAGGATATTACGGTTCAGGATACGGGTAATTTCGCCAAACAAGGTGCGGATCCATTTAGCACGCTCGGGGACCTCAATATTCAGGAGCTTCTCGACCGCCAAGGAATACGATAGCTCATTAGTCACTTGTTGAAGCAAATTGGTTTTGCGTTTGGGCACAAAATGAAGAACGTACTCATAGAAACGTAGTCTAGACGGTCAAAATAAGGAAGGGCTTGGATATAAGTCTTGTGCTCAATTAATTTCTCGGTTCCTCGGTGTAGTAGACCGATGTGCTATGAAGAATTCAAAGACAGAACATAAAAACTATCGACAGACATACTGGGTCGGCCCGAAGGATTTCCTCTCCATTTAGCTCTAAAATCATACGAAGGACACCATGAGCAGCCGGATGTTGAGGACTATGATCATTATTCAGTATACTTTCGCTTGTAAACCACGAAACTAACCCAAAGTTCACTGTTCAAAGGTCCTTGGATTTGAATACGAGTTTTCGAGAGCAATACACATACCAGTGAAGTGCCTCATCTTTGATTCTTTCCTTCCGATCTGATCAGCCAGAAGTTCCTCCGCGGTTATTCCATGAAGATCTTCCACGACGTGGTAGTCGAACACATTTTTCGTCGCTGACTCGGTCGTTGGCTGAGCCTGGGCCAAAACTGATGAGCTAGAGATCTCCCTCCTCAGGAGCCTTGATGCAGATGCACGCGCAGAGCGTGCTATCGAACGAAATAGCATGGAAGATGCCATGCTCGTCGTTGTGAACAGCGAACAGCTACCTCGGAATTTGGCGGGAATAATGTGACATGGCGCGTAACGGTACGTGAATAGTGTGACATGGCGCGTAACGATACGTGTCACTCAGGGAGACCGCGTCTGGCTACTCTTTTCCATAACATATAACCATATCACGACGATATTGTTGGTCCTGACGTGCGATGCCATTTTCTGATCATATATGACACTAATCCTGTAAAGCGCTTGTGTTACAATTGACAATAGCATATCTCGAGCTCAGTCAATCATGTAGATTATCAGGGTGGTCTGTATCATCACGTATTCCAACCTTATGGACACCCTCGACTGCAACAGCAAGAGCATTGTTGACTTGTGTCATATCTATGTTCCTCAAGTGATTCTCGGAACTAAGGACGAGTCAGAATAATTCTCACAAAGTATAAGAGAAAACGTACGTCTCGGTTTTCTCGTTCATTGTCTTCCTGTGACGATGGTTTGATGAATAAGATCATTGAAAGGATGCTCAAAAGAGCAACACCTAAACTGTCCAAATTCATCGCATATGAACTCTTTTGAGCTCACCGCTTTCAATTCAAAGTAGGCCCGTTCTCCATGTCACAGTATTTGGGTCACCAAGCGTTACAGTCATCAGCCATTGTGGAAGTATTGCAAGATCTAAATTAAAAAAAACGGCAAGCCACTCTCATTATCGGAGGAAACAATTCCATAATCATAATTTCCTGGATTTGTAGAAGCGACAACAGGCGACATACTTCAAGTCTCAACAAAAGCCCCAATCTTCCCAATCACAGCGACAATGCCGTAATGATGTCTTCTGATAGCGGTCACTGCATGCCTTGCGCCAAATAATATCCGTACAGACATCTCCTCTAAGCTGAAAGATATGCCATAAAGAGCTTCGGACGCTGTTTCGTGAGCAGCGGTGACAAACGCTGGTTGAATATACGGCGAAGGCTGTAACGTGTCGCGTGAGCGGGAAAATCGAGCAGTATTTTTTCCCAATGAGTCTGTTAACTTTAGAGAGACAGGCAAGGCCATCACTGGAGCCCTGGGTACTGCCGCAGGCGACATCATGGATGTCCATGCTAACATTCTTCCAGTAGACCTACTCCGCAAAGTTTTCACCAGAGCTATGATCCTCATCTCGTCGCTTCCTCCTGTTCACCCTCTTCACAGGCCGGTCCGACACGCAGCCAAATTCCAGGTGAGAAGGCACCGGGCTCCTTTGCACAACTTGTCCATATTCATTGGCATAGTCCCATCCGCCATCGAAACCGTCTATCCCTATTGCAGGCACCCAAGCTACACCCCAGTCTTCTCGACCCACATTGACGACTCCAAGGCATCTGCACTACCACGTATCGCGCAAACCTTCGACAGGGCACCAGTAGCCATTTTTTGTGACGGGTCGGAGTATGACGGCGGGAGAGGGGCCTCTGCAGTCCTGTTTGAGGTTGGCAAAGAAACCTCCTCGCTGAAATATTACCTTGGCTCTGCGGCAGCTATGGGGCTGAAGTCATCGGTATTTCCCTGGCTCTACACCTGCTCCTCTCCTTGACCTGTCGCATACGAGGACTGACGCTTATCAGCAGTGACAGCCAGGCAACCATCTGTGCCCTCCAGAATCAACGTTCGCACCCTGCTCATTATCTCCTCAACCACGTCCATGACACGGCTGAGAAACTCCACAGGAAGTAAGACCGCCCGATCAATGCCCTGAAGAGGAGGGCCATGACCAGTGCCGGTAGAGAATGGAATCCGTACTTGCGAGGTATCGTCAGACTCCAAATACACTGGTCATTGGGACATGAGGGTTTCGCACCCAACGAGAGGGCTAACCAATTGGCGAAGGAGGCAGCATTGGGTGTGTCCAGTGACTCTCACTTCCTCCCAGCCCTTTCTTCGCTCCAGACCCCTCCCACACATCACAGCTGCGACGTGACAGGTTCACATCCTAGCAACGCAAGTTGACGGGCCTCAGCAACTTGACATCTCGACAAGACTCTGCCCTCTAAGAAATATATGTCCCTCATTAAATACATCTCCCGCCGCCACTCGGCGCTCCTTATGCAACTGACCACGGGCCACATTCCCAAATCAACTACTCTTCAGGATTCGCAAAGCCGAATCGCCCACCTGCCCTCACTGCCAAGGCATCGCCGTGGAGACTGTTAGACACTATCTCTTCGAATGCCCGCACTACAACCACGAACACCACGTCCACCTCACACGGTCTCTTAAACGAAAGACTGAGTCTCTCAGGGCTAACCCCTAAGCCTCAAAAAAAAAAAAAAAAAAAAAAAACAAAACAAAGAAAAAGCAAGGGCAAAACAGTGCTACAGTTGATAACCGATTTCGTTCGAGTGAACAGTAGATGTCTATTGATTCGGGGCCATGAAATCAAGGATGCTATCACGATGTTATTCAATCCAACTCTGGTTTTATCTATCATAGATCCTTCCCATTTGCTCTCATATTACGTGATACTTGCTGCAATTTATACCTGCGTCATCAAATTCAAACCTTAAGTAATGAGATCTTTCCAGTATCATTGACTTCGTTATCCTCGACGGCGATGACAGTAGCATATCCAGTCATCCCCATCCTCCTGGTGTCATATCCATGTTCCTCAAGGTATTCCCGGAACTACGGGCGAGTCAGGATGATTATAACAAGAAACGAGAGAAAAGCGTACCTCTCGGTCTTCTCGCTCGATACCCTCCGGTGATAATGGTTTGACGCATACCAATGTCACAAGAGCGCTCAAAAGAGCGACGCCTGAATCATGTAGGTGAATGAGCATCGTCATGTACATATCCTCCTGAAATCACCACTTCCAATCCAAAATGGGCCAGTGTTCCCTCTGTCAGTATCTGAGCCGCCAAACGCTGTAATCGCAAAACATCGTAGAACACATTTGCGAAATTTAAGTAGGCAAACCTTTGATTATCGGAGGAAACACTACGAATACCTCAATTTCTTGGATTTGTGGAGGCAACGAAAGGCGACATACTCCAGGTTCCAACAAATGCTCCAACTTTACCAATTGCAGCGGCAATGCCGTAAAAATGTCCTCTGACAGCCGTTGGGCATGCTTTACTTGCAAGGATGATGGTACAATCCCCCGGTCCAAACTCCCCAAGACTGAGAAAAATACCATAAAGAAGCTATGGCACAAATTAGTGAGGAGCCTTCAAAAAGGTTGAAAAATCTCTTACGGCGAAGGCGGCGATGTGTTTCGTGAGCCTGAAAACTCATGAAATATTCCCTAAGGACTTCTTATAGGGCATTGAATCTCACTGTGCGTATAAGCCACTCATTATGAAACCAATCAATGCTTGAGACACGAGACCAGTCATCTGGTGTTGAGTCAGTTTCTTCCGTGAGCCCCACATAAAAATGCACGCACTAAAGTGTTTTTCGGCCCAAGATAATCAACGACAAATGCACCCAGTATCGATCCTATCTGCACGATTAGTACTATTCAGGGACAAGTGGAGATAAGAAAGATGACCTGGTAGGTAAAATAAGCTAGATACCCAAAGTAAATGGACACTCAAAGACAGCGGGGCAAAAGCGCACTTGATAACGACATTCCAGCCAAATACCACAGTCAGGTCCTCCGATCCGCCTGTGATACTAACCATAGTCAAGTGGTCGAGAGGAAGGTCAAAGATGTAGCTCACTTGTTTACGATGATCGATGAATAAATGACGAACTATGAGCAAACGATGAGATTACGACAAGCTGAGAAATTGTTTTGACTCACCGGAAACCTGACATGATCATCTTGAACTTTGTTGACGTCGGAAAAGTTGGATAGACGTACGCGATCAGATCATATAAGAACCTGTACCAACGAAAGTTCAAAACCACATAGCGCTCTACAATACGATCGATATTAGACGTACCATATGAAGGATATAGCAGCTAAACGATTCCAATAGCGTTTGATAACTAGAAGGTACGGGATCTTCGTGTGCTTCATGGAATCCTTCTTGTATCGTAGCGGCTCATCCATATTGAGACGCCAGAGAAACACTGCCAATGCAGGTATCATTCCGAAACCGAGGGACATGCGCCAAACAGCCCTAAGATGATTATTGCCGAAACTTCCAGGAAAGAATATACAAGATTTTCAGCCAAGATATATTAACAGCAAGAACAAAGCTTACATCCAGAAGAAGACAAGGGGAACGAAGGCAGAAATGATAATACCCGTGTCAATCGACGCATCTGTCGAGGTAAACGGAGATAAATGACTAGGATTGATGCGGGAGACGTAAAACTTTACTCGTTGCAAGAGCTAACCAACGGTGCCTAGAATTTTTTGAGATTATCTCCTCCTCAGACTGCTCTGAGGCAGACACGGATCCAGAGGGATATTCAGCGCCTAGACCGATGCCGAGGAAGAAACTAAAATAAGTGAGGAAGTAAGAGGTCGACATTATCTGTAGGACTGACCGCATAACGCATAACATTTTTAGAAGCCCGTTCACGTTCCCGTTTGCACCTGAGGAAGCCGCAGATAAACCAGAGAAGATAATGATGATTGTACTAGAAGCCATCTAGAAAACAGTCGGTCGTTGTCCATGTTAGGCTCTAAAGTGTGTGTACCATCCCAAATTTCCTTCCAATTTTGTCCGTCAGAAAGCCTAATTAAGAATTCATACATAACGCAAGGGTTTCATATAATTAACGGGTGCGTTACCAAATAATAACATCCCGACCACGAAGCCCGCAAAACTGATACTGCTTACGATAGTACTGTAGTTGTTATCCGTCAAGACGTCCTGGCCATAGATGCGTGTTAGAACTGTCGAAACGTTACTTGTGCCATGATAGCTCTAAGGTAGTACGAACCAGTATTGACTTTTTAAGAAAATCAGTGTTAAGGTGCTCTCGATAAGCAAAATGGACTTACCACTGCCGATGACGCCATTCGAGTATCCTTTGAACAATCCAGGGGATCGACTCTGGTCAATGACTTGATTTATACCGACATTTTCTTACCACTTGAGAACAGAGCGGTCCCACAACTTGAATCCAAAAGGCATAGGGTCAATCGCCTTCGTTAGAAAACAGGGCATCTACCTACGCAAATATCAGTGAAACGCTCTTGATACTGGGTTTCGGTGACATGAGAAAGGAGTGAAGAGAACTCAAGCAACCTGGAATTCGTCCGCTTAAAACGTGAGAAATAGAGTTCCTATTTGTTGGTAAGCACATCGTGGTCACCTCAATCGCCTCCCTCTTTAAGCCCCTGTTTTCTCTCCCTTTCTTCCTTTGTCTCACTGTTCAAACCGTCACTGGCCACATTACGGCCCTGACATATAGACTACCATTGTTACAATACATATATATATACCTACACAGTTCCATGGGACACCCTCAGTGGATCACATATTGAACTGAGGGTGAGCACTTTGTCCATACACACAGAATATGCACCGATGTAGCTACCCAGACTTACTTCGTCTTCTAGGTAGCTACTTTCATTCTTAGTCGATCACATATTGAACTGAGGACTTACTTTGTCTTCTAGCAAATAAACTGGTGTTGAATTCTAACACTATTGGAGCCCATTCTACACTGTGATATTCACTTGTGTTGTGGAAACATACCTTAAAGCTTGAGAGCTCAAGAAACTCTTTAAGGCAAAGTGAGCGCATTATCAGGATTAGATTATCCCTTAGGTATGGGCTGTTGCAAGCCCAAAGAATGTGAGATCCAGAGCATAAGTAGTGTTATGGTCACAGATGATCAAAGACAACAAATTTGGTATCTTGGGAACCATTATTTTTTGTGTCAAAACATCTGAACTTTATGGGCCTCAATGGTTTGAGATGCTTGAAAAGTGAGTATCACACGTGAGGCCCAAAATTGAAATTCTTCCAAGGTTTCTGTACCCAGAGAAATCCCCAGTGGACTAAAGTACTTGCAAATTGGGTGCAGCTCATACACAGCGCAGCCTATCCACCAAAGCTCTGACCACAAACAGAGATATAACAAGGTCAAGTCTGTGTGCTACCCAGCACATATTGACAAACACCTAAGGTGAGACATCTCCTTTGGCGCAATTTGATTGATTTAGAAACCCATTTATTGCATAAACAAATGCCATACCCAACTTCAGACTAGCATCTGTCCAAATGACCATGTCTGATGATTTGTTGCTCCATCTTGTCATCTCAAAGAATCTGACACCTATAGATTTTGGTATAATTTCAATCAGCCAGTTCATGTCCATCACCACCTACCTGTTAAGATATATGCCAGCTTGTGTAGTCTCCTTCCATACCATCTTTTGATACATCACTGTGAGTGCTGGCCTACTCCAAGGAAGGACATTAAGTAACTGATTCAGGTGCCCACTCAATTTTTGCCATGTGTGCAGCGATGGATGTCATGAAGGAGTATTGATGAATAGCTTGATCTTTGAGACTATGTCAGCTGTTGATTCATCAGTAAGGGTTGCTTTGGTTAATATCTACCCAAAAGCCTATAATTTTTAGCATCTCTCTATATTTCTGCTTCTCATCATCCCATAGACAGCCTATTTCATCCTAGAAAACTAGCAATTGAGCTTGACTCTTTGGTCTTAGTACTTCCTTGTATGTAGCTGATGAAATTACTGTGCTGTTTTCATGAATAGAAGTTATCCATGAATACATGAAGATATTTTATGTTAAGCTTCTTTATGCCAACCCAACACATCAATGAAGATATGGCACACCAGCAATGTGGCAAAACTTGGTTCCTGAATACAAGCCATTGAACAATATACCAGACCCCATCAGCTTTAACTATCTGTTGGATCTGCCACAGTGGATAGGCTGGTAAGTTCAAAAAAGCACTCACAACATCAGATTTCCAGGTGACCAGTGTCTAACAAGGAAACTGCATTTTGCATTATACATGGCCTGACCAAAAGTCCTAATGTTGTTGTATTGAACTTTAGCTTCTACCTTTGGTATGCCTTCATTCAGACCTGATGCTGAATGATTTGTGATTACACAGGCCTTGTTCTTTTGCTACATGATATAGATTATCAACATTCTCTGCTTTAGACCATGTGACCTGCCTGGATTTTTTTGATCTTTGAAAGCTCAAATTACATCTGGTTTCTCATCTTTGAACACATAATTAGCTAGAGAGTCATCCTCATCACCCAGCCAATCTCCACTGTCAATTGACCAAAACATCTCATGTAAGCTTCTCACTATTGATTTTATGAAAGGTTGATTTGGATTATCCCACAGAATTAGCTCTAACTTGTCAACTTGTCAACATCAAATGGCATCTCCACATGAATGTTATTCTGTAGTGCTTTCAATGTTGCCTGATAGACTGGACTGTCCACCAGATGTTGAGAGGCTGAGAAAGGGAAGAAACATGCTTAGTATCAAGTGCTGAGAGTGAGATAGATGCAATTGTTTTGTTGAAATACCACACAAAAACTCATCTGAACTTCTGGTCCTCTAGCTCCATTAGATCTAATGATTACATAACACCTGAGCTTTTCAGTGAAAAAGGACCTTACATCCTTGCCTAGTTGCTGCCACTAAGCAAGGCTCAGTATCCCTGTCATCAGATGTTGAGCTTTTTGAAAAACTCCCAGTGTTCCAAGCTTCATAGGAGCCATGGCATCCACAGCAGGCATGATGATGATAACCATCTAGACAAGAATCTGTTATACATATGCCCAGATTCCAGTTCTGACAAATTGCTGATGTCTGTTTTCAAGGACCAACTTGAGATGGAGCACTATGCTTAACACCTGTTACCAATGATGGATAACTGAGTAGTTGGGTGAGGAAAAGAACATGAAGTTCTTGGTTGTCATCCATATGAAAAGGGTTACATGTCAGCATCAAAGCAAATAGAAATAGAGGCACCATCAGATATTGTGTGGCAAAAATTAAGATTATGCATCCTATATTTAGCAAGCTCATCTCCATGATATACTGTAGATAGAATATGAGAACTGCTATTTAAAGCATCAAAGAGTGCATGTCTAGTCTGCTTCAGTGCTCATTGGTTTTTTTAGCTGTTGCATGATATTTTTTAATAAGTGAGAAACTACCCATGAAATCCATTGTGATTCTTTTTCTTTGTAAATCCACAAGATGTGGAGCTATGCTAAGGACTGACTGTGGAATCACTGTATGCACAGTAGACATTTCAGGATTACCCAACAATTCAGCAAGCTGGTCAAGTGAGATTGAAGATGTTTGTATTAGCAGGATGAGAGCATGGTCAAGCTTTGCTTGCAATGCCTTCTAAGCTGCTACTTCACCTACTCATGCTTTCCTGCTTGGTCTCCTTCTCAATCATTCTGCAAAGAAACCTCACATGCAGGAGTATTTGGTTGCCTTGCTTTCATGTTAAGCAATTTAATTTGTTGTTTAACATTGATGTTGTCACCTGCCTCAGATGAATTAAGTCCAAGATTTTTGAGCAACTGAATGAATGCAGCAATAGTAGGTTTCTTATCAATGGTCTTATTAATGCGTTTCTGACACTTGTTGTGAATGTCTTCAGCATCTCTTGCCTCTTGATTAGAATTGCCAAAATCTCTCAAAAAATGCTCATCACACTTGAGGACTGTTACTTTTGCAGTCTGAGAACTCTCTGCATGTTGAGTCATAAAGAATGTAGTTTAATGAGGTAACAAATATTATAATGTGTGAAGAAAAAAATATGACTATGCAAATAAAATTCTAGTATTAAAAGATATAGATAAGTTGTCATATGGATCAAAGTAAAGCTTACTGTGTGGAACAAACTTGCCAATTATAAATTTTTTCAGCTTGCTCATCTATTCATAGTGAGCAATGAGATAGATACTCATTGACTAATAACTATAAAAACACTTGACTGCTTAGAGTAGTGATGCATAAAATTCAGAGTACATAGCAACTGTGAAGGCAATCACTACTTTGCAAAAGTTATCAGACTGTTTGCATGCTATGCACAAGTGAGCTTTCTGCTCATCTATCTAGGTGATGATGGTGGTAGAAGTGCTGCATGAATGAAAAAAAATGCAAGACTGTTGCATGTAATATTCTTGAGTGAAACCTTATACTCTACTGTTCTCAAATCAAAATCTGCCAAATAATAGCATTCAAACAAAAATGGCCCTCAAATCATGATAATCAGTGATATAGATGCTTGGCCACACAGAAGCCTTCAAAAACGCTCCTCATCTCTGGAACCTGCATTTACATTCAACCTGTAAGTCTCTACATATTTATTTTCCATGGCACATGTTCAAGGAAAATCTTGGTGTCAAGATTACTGAGCTCATTGAAGAAGCTGTTATTGGAGGGGAACACAGTACTTGGTGGGCTTACACAATGCATGTGAGCAATGTGCTGCAGAGGAAACAAGAGGCACATGGAAAAGTATACAGTTGTTTGGATATGAATCAGAATTGGTAACACAAATACCTCAGTTGTTTATCTATTGACTGAGGTATGTGTGCAATATCTTATATGACACAATACCATATAACTAATTACATTCATGTAGTCTTGTCTAAAACAGGTATTTAAATTGACAATACAGTCATTTATCTACTGACTGAGTCTTTCTAAAACAGCTGTTTCTATATTCAATTCTCAAGAAAAACTCAACATCTTGAGAATCTTTACTAGCATCAAAAAGTGCTCTATTATTTATAGTCATCTTATGTACTGTTGTGTATATATTCTTAACTTTGCTTCCACACTTCATTGATGGGCTCATGCCTTTTGGAATGAGAAATAGTATGTTCAAGAAAGAACCAATTCAATTCAATAAAATCAGTCCATCAAACCAACTACTATTCAACACTGCTGCTTGAATTTGAAAAAAGACTGTTAAGAAATAGTGGACTTCACTTCTTCTGAGTTGACAAAAAGAGTTTCTTTGTCCAGTTCACAAGGGTATTCACAGAGGGTGACTAATATGAGATCAGTCTGAGGTAATGTCTGCTAGAGGTGTGCATATGTGTTGTAAAAAGAATCATTCTCTCTGGAGACTCTCTGATATTTCTGAGTGCATTCTAACAACCTAGTGTCATAAAAGTACAATTTATGAACTTATGCACACAGTGAAAAAAGGCACCTACTGATGCCTCTTAGTATCTAGCAACTGTTTTTAGTGCTTAGCAACTATTTTCAGTGTATTTTGGAGACATTTTACTATACATAAGTCCAACATAAAGACTTTGCTAATCAGAGAATGGAATACTAGCCAATAGACAGATTGATTAATAAGTGACAGACAGCTCATCATTTTCATGCTTAGCTACTGATCCTACTGCTTAGCTGACTTGTCATGTGCAGTATTACTTTTAGGATATATCTTTCATCTACACTGTAAGCACACTTTGACAACATTTACATATGATTTCTTATCTTACACTATAAAAGGTGTACATAGCTACCACTTACACAAACAATTACCAGAGTTTACAGCCCATCTTTGACTTCTCAGTATCACACCTTTATAAGCACTATTAGTAACTAGAGTTGCTTTCTTATTTCTCTCTTATATGGCACACTAAGCACCAATTACAAGTGCATCTTTATGCTAGTCCACCTACAGGACTTGTAAGGGCAACCTCCGGAGGTTGCGGCTAAGTCACACAACTGGCAGAGGGGAATCCAAAGTGTATTAGAGTGGTACTGTACGACAGAAATGTAGCTAATTACCTGGCAGAGGGGAATCCAGAGAGAACAAGTCTAAGGACTCCTCTGCCAGAGTGCAGCACATCAGGCGCAGGCGCGGAGGTGTGGGAATGTACTGTACAGCATGACCGTGCCTAAACCCTAACCCCAGAGAAGGTCCAGAAATCTCTGGACTATTTCCGGACAACTCCAGAGGTCCCAAAAATGGAAATAGCTCCAGAACATCCTGAAATGGAAGTCCGGAAATCTCTGGACTGCCCTGGAACAATTCCGGAGGTCCCAAAATGGAAGTCCCCTGACATCACCCCCCCCCTAGAGTGCGGCGACT
>JAGGAU010000170.1:0-25337 GCA_017657275.1 Termitomyces sp. T108 | reverse complement strand
GACTGATCGCCGGGGGATGCCGAGGTGACCTGTCTGAGGGCGGCCCATGTCGCGGGAAGTTCCGGGTTGATGCGGGCATTCCAGGGTCGCGGTGATTGCCGGGCGTCAGGGTCGGAGGGGCGGCGAACCCGGGAGTGACAGGTGTCATGTCGTGATGGGCGGCGGGGGCGGTCGTGATGGGTGGCGGGGGTGGTTGGCGTTGTCCCGGGGGGTGCGGGGTGTCGGTGGTCTTGTCCCGGGGTGGTGGGCGAGTTCCGGGAGTGGGTCGTGACAGGGGCTAGGTACCGGCAGTGGTTGGTGGTGTACTGGCAGTGGTGGTGAATCATGATACCTGATCAGTTTCAGATAATCTATCCATTCATCCATTCAATCAACAGACCAGATTAAGGAATCCAGCCTGCTCTAGTGCTGCTTTGGCTTGAATGGGTCAATTGCTTACCTACTAATACTATTGCTTGACAAGCTTGAAAGGAGGTTGCATCTTCTGAAAATCAAACTACCATCTGAATCTGGGCATTGGAAAGATTTGAAAACATAGGATCTTGCTAGATATCTTAGCATGGTGAAGACCCCAGGAAGCTGGGAAATGCTAATATGCATGGCTAAAGGTAGAAGAGTTTGGAAATTGGAATAGCACATTAGTGGCAGATATGTCACAACCTTAATATGGGCAGTAGTGTGAACTCTGAAGGATCAAATTGTAGTAAAATGGCTACAAAAAGCATCTGATCAGAGTACCAACAGGAAGTGTCCATAATATATCTGACCATACTACAGAGGCTATAAATACAAGCTAGTCATGTATTCACTAGCTTCTTGAACAAAATAAGAATATTACATCCATCCATCTCATGTGATATATCAACAGTGACTTTCTTGATACAACTTCCATCCATTATATTTTTCACTGGGAATACAGCATGTATAGTCAAAATATAGGCACTCTTTTGGGAGACCCATAGTCTTGCATAATTTAGTGGTGGCCTCAAAGTGTTTGCTTGCACCCACCATGTCTTGCCAAACCATGGAAATTTCACCAAGTACTCTGTGAGAGCGGGCATGGTAGAGTAATTCTGCAAACAAAATGCAGTCCTCAATGGCTTTGCAGAAGTAGTCTCTTGCTTGATTAAGATCTCCTCCAATTAGCTCTATCATTCCAGCCAAGTACTTGCACTTTATGACATTCAATGACTGAGAATTACTAGCATTTTTGACAGCAAGAAGGATTAATTTCTGAGCCTGCTCAACATGACCCTCCATTGCTAAGTATCCAGCAAGAAGAGCACTTATCTCAACTACATACTCTGCTGTCTGGTGTGGTACTCTTTGGACTGATTCATATAATTGTGACCGTAGTGCTTTTGATTCTGCATAGTCATGTTGATGATCAGCAACTTCTGCTAACCCAAGAGACCCCATTAGCCAGTCAGGCTCATCTTTGTCTATGCCTGCTTGCATTTCCTTGAAGCAATTCTTTGCAACATCCAAGTGATTATGGTGGAGTTCAGTAAAACCAGCAGTTATATGGATACTGCCAATGAATCTTCTATAACATTCTTTCCTGAGCACTGGAAGACTATCAAAATACCCTTGGAATGAGTTTGGCATCCCTTTGATCATATATAAGCGAGCTAGGGCAATTTTTATCAATCTTTTCCAATATTGGATGCCAGGCATAAGCATAGCAGAGACACATGATAATTTCTTCAGAACCTTTTCTAATGTGTACTCTGCAGTCAAATAGTTTCCCTGCCTATAGTATACAGTAGCAAGGCTGTATTGCCTGATAACAAAGAGATGTTGTTTCTGGAATAAAGGGAGAAGAGCATATGCTTCTGTTAGTGTCTTCTCTGCTTCTTTCACTTGTCCAATTATGTGCTCAAGGTGTGAAATGGCAAGCAAACAATGAAACTTTGCATGAGAAGTTTTAGACATTTTGAAAATGGAAGTCCCAATGCTAAAACTTGTACATGATACAGAACAATGTGACTTGCTAGTATCTAAGACAGATACCACTGGGTATAGAGAAACAGAGCAGCAACAATAAAGAGACAGAGTGAGGACAAACTCTGCAGTGGAGAATAAGACATCTGCAGTAGTTTCAGAAGTCATAAGAGAGTGAGTAAGAACATGTTCAATGTTCACATTTTCCTGACCCACAATCTTTGCATCTTTTACATGAGCAGCATAGTATGACTGTACTTGTCCCAAAAATGGATTTGTTGAAATGTTTCCATTGAGACAACTCATGATGTATAGGCGTATAGGTGCAAGAAGTGTGACAAAGTCTCCATTCAAGTATGCAAGAGACTGCCTGCACAAAGCATCTGCACAGGTTTCAATGTTTGACACTCCAGGAAAGATGACAGTAAGATGTGTCTTATTAATGCCTTGAGGAAGAAATGCAATAATCTGTAGGAGGTAATTAACTGTTTTGCCAAGCTTGACAAAGGAAGCGGAGTTGAGAGATGTCTCAATTGTGACAGCAAGGCTTTGAATCTTCCCCTCTCCAGCCTCAAGTAGAGCTGCTTGTTGATGATCCCATGCAGTGACTAGATCTTGTGGTGACCACTCATTCTGAACCGCAGCCTGTGCAAGCAAATTAATTGAGAGAGGGTGGAAGTCAACAGCAGTGAGCAACTTGGTAAGAATCAAAGTTTCAACGGAAGGATAGTATGCCTTGAATGCCTTGCATGCAGCGCTTTCTTCAAGAACCGGGACCCGCAACCTAAGCCAGTCAAGGTTGGGAGGCAGTACAGTTGTGCGTGTGGTAATAAGGATGGCAACATTGAGCCTTGCACCAAATCCATCGATGACCTCTGCAATTCGCCCAGCATCCACAGGTGCATCCAAAAATGTCTCAGCATTGTCAAGGACAAGGAGTATATCTGAAGCTGAGAGTGCCTTTGATATTAGATTGTGAACATTGATCAGAGTCATAAATCCTATTGCTCTTGCAACACAGTCAAGGAATGTCCCAAGGGTTATCTGGCTAGCATCCATATCATCGAACTGAACAAAGAACCTTTGATCTTGAAATTTGGAGATAATTGCTTCATCATTCAGAACAGCGCGGGCGATGGTACTTTTACCAATACCTCCAGGGCCGATGAGAGCAACGTGGTGGTGATCAGTCAGAGACTGAATAGTACTCTTGACCAGTTCATCCCTTCCAACAAAGACTCTTGGCCGAACAGGTAGACCAAGCTCTTGCCTACTCCTACAAAATAAAATATGAGCTTCTATCTTCGCAATGGATACAAAGTACATGCATTCGGGAAATAGATACCTCTGACATTCGAAATTCTTGAAATTCAGCCAACAGTTTATCAAGCTTCAAATTGTTCGCAATATTGAGTTCCATCTGATGAATGCTTCAGTGCGTTTCGGAATGATAATGCAATCATAAATACATTGAAAAGAACGAGAAAATGAGTTAAATTGTTCCTCCACTTTAGAATAGTCTCCTGGTTGACTGTTGCATGAAACGCCTTCGACCACAGATTTTTCTTTGCCTTTGTTTTCACTGCATCTAGAACTTCATCCACCGACCTAAATGTTGAGCAACTGAGATGTTGTTGGGTACACAAATTGCAAGTGACGATGTCCCACCTTTTGAGGTCGGTCAGCGCACGACGGACGATGCCGTCAAGTTGGTGATCTGAGATTTTGAAAGTGGAACGCCAAACCACAAGGCCAATCATTTGGCATTGCTCTGCGATTTCCTTGAAATCATCTTGATTCGCGAATGCATTCTGAGCAGATTGTAAGTCTAGATCGAAATTAGCATACACCATAACTGTACTTTGACGATATCAAGTATCCCTGCAATCGATGCCAGCACCTCCTTGACTACCTGCAGTGGAATAACACTGTTTACATGATTGATCGTCTGAATGGCAAGATTCAAGGTTGATATGACCCGCTCATGATTTGGACCCTGCACAGAAAATTCCACTGGCCGTTTGTTCACTGTTCTTGTGAGTCCAACCTGATTGATAGAAATCGGTTGGTTCAAACCGAGTCATAACTCAAGACGGCTACTTACACCGGGCGCAACAATGCTGCTCTTTAGATTTGGGGACATCATAATGTTCTTTCGACAAAAGGGGATCACGCGTAGTAGTAAGAAGGAGAACGAGAAAGCATATAAGCTGGACCTCAGCTGTGTATGATGAACAAATATATGATGAACAAATCAACCCTGTGTCAACTGCTGTGTGAGCATTTCTTGCCTGACCGGGATTGTCGTATACAAATAGTAAGTTTTTTGACGAAACCAACAGGTGTACTTTCAAGTGTACTCGGCTGAGGAAATGAACAGAATTTCTGCTGCACTGAGTGACTCTGGACATATATCTACGTGGAATTGTTATCAGACGCACACAAATCTTCTCACGCGATTCCAATGCTTATACGTACTGCCCTCGTTCGGCAAAAAAAAGGCCACGTTCCTTTGAATGGATCACTGTCAGTCAGCTAGATCTACTAAGTATAGAATACCATACCACTTCTGGGAATGATTGAAGATCTCCTGACCTTCTGACCTTCTGTTGATACAATTAAGTTGTCTAACTTCGTCGTGCGCGTCTTGCTGAGCGCTGGAAGCTGATGCATGATGAATCGGGCTGGGTCAGCGAATAAACCGGGACCTTTGAGCCGCGGTCGGATTTGCCTCCTGCTCTAGGACCGGCGCGGGTCACGGCTGGCTTGTGTCGGTCGCTCAACTCTATGTATCAATAGGAGTGTTGCGTATGTACATTCGAGGTAACAAGAAAGGATGGGGATGGGGAACTAATATCAAGATCGACTTGTGTCACGCGTCAACAATGCACAGAGTGAGGCAGGTATGATAACCGTCTAATCACAAAGCGTTTGTTATGAATGTGAGTGAAAGAAAAACTTCTGTCGTGTCCAGGGAAGATGAAGAGATTAGATTACGTAGGCCACAAGCTTGAGGGCACGTGACGAGGAGCTATCAACCATCGACCACCCCAGCCAGTGGCACGTGTCAGCATCTGGTATGAACGATCCTAGTATGGCCAAGTCAAAGCCAGCAGACCCCTTCTGCGTAAGTCACCACTTTCTCATATCTATATACCAATATACCAAACGTTAACCCTCCACAGATTTCCAGCCTCATGAGTCCCCACTCCCTTACACAGATGCAGAGTCTTCTTGACTCGCTTGACCCCACTTCCAAATCCTCCAAAGACGATTTCCTTTCGTTCTTCGTTCAATCCATCTTCCAATCCGCCCTTCCTCCTGGCTCGCAACTCAAACACGATATTATGGGTGCAAGCAGCCGACTGCCACTAGTACAGAATATATCCACACGCGACGGGAATTGTTGTCTCGTTAGAGACCAATGGGCTTTACCCAACGATGCACAAAAAAATCAGACTCCGATCCATCTTCGCTTTGCATGCGTCCTTGAACTCATCCATAGGCGAATTACGGACTGGTCTGACGTCAGAGAGCTCATGAGCGCTTTTTACGACGTCACCAAAGGTACGTATCGATATCACCGACCTATTTTATGTTGTTGACAAATACGCCGATCACAGCCCATGCAGAAGTAGCGATGCATTGTACTTGGGTCCACGGCGATATCACCCCTATGAACATACTCATTGATCGTAATGGAAGGGGCGTTCTCACTGACTGGGATCATCAATACGGAAAAACAGATTGACTGAAGGTGACTCGCACTACTATCATGAAAACTGACCACTTACAGACGATCATAGTTGTGGGACAAGTTGTAATGAAAAGATTATCATCAATGTACGTCCCTGTTTGTCCTCTATAAATATCGACTATGAGATCAAAGTCTTTGTTGTCAGTGGTGTTTTGTCGAACATCGACACTTTTTGGCTGGGACAAGGTAGAAAGGGATCTTTGTGCATAACGGTTTCCAACCAATTCATCTATTCACTGAAATCCAGCTAGTTATGAGCCGAGTAAACAACAACGTGATATTTCTCCACAGTGAGGCGTACTATTAAACAGCTGAATCATTGTAGATCTCCGTGTTCTCCCCGTTGAATTACACTGTTACTTTCAACATCTAAAATCAAATTGTCTGTACAAAAGATAAATAAGTCCTGTCAATCTATGAAACGACCAGATCACTTCGAACTATCAATGTTTTGAGTAAGTCGCGGTGTGTGAACACAAAAAGCACGTATACGGAAAATAAAGCGCTCTATCGAATCTCACGCGCTTAGGACACGTAATTCAAAAGTTCCTGTCACCGCCAAATCGCGCCACGATGCGTCAAGGTTTCGCGTTCAATAAGCCCCGGCATCTCAAACAACACCGGGGAATAAATGCGATCGCTGCGCCACACCACACCCACGGCAAACAAACCCCACGCTCGCCCAATCTTCACTCTAGTTTACATTTCACCAGCATCGCTTCCTCACAACAGAAGAAAGATGCCGTCTCACCATGGCACCCTCTGCTCAATAACCCGCCTTTCCATAGGCTTCATCACCCTTCTCGCCACCGTTGAGTACGTCTGTCGCCCGCGAGACCCATACAGCATTATCCCCGGGCTACCCGGTTTCCTCGAGGTGGAGAGCCCCGCCAAACGCCTCGTATACTCCACGTACCCTCTCTTGGTGATAGCAACCATCCTTCTCGGTCCATGCTCCGTTTTCCCCTTTGAGCGAGGTCGCAAATGTTCATGTAAATGTATGTCTTGTCCTGGAGTCCCGCCCACCGCAGGTCGCCGCCTTCATCTCCCATCGCCTTACGCCACTGCATGGTCAATAGTCGTTCACACTCTCAGCGCGGTTCTCACCACTCTCACAAAAAGCCTATCTTGACCGGATTCACCAGCCCACATTTAGCGATCAGTTGCACGGCGGCTACGTACCTCCTCACGCACCAGCTCTCCGAGATCCCACAGATTCTACGAAAGCCCGCCATTCTGAATGGACGTGGCATCAAGAATTCGTCCACGAGTATATTTCCTCCACTACCCGCATTCTCCACACTTCCCACACACTTTGCTATCCCCCAAGCCCTGCGAAAGCCCGCCGTGAACAACGGACGCGGCATCGAGAGCTTGAGTACGAAACTGAACGACGCCATCATTGATGCTCTCCTGAATATTGTGAATCTGCACAACTGGCACCGCGCCTCTGGTGTACACTGGGAACGAAACGACCGAATACACCCGATTGGAACTCAAAAGGCTGCAGATGTTGGTCCTTGCCAGTGCCAAGCAAACAGATGGAAACCACTCAGCCCACCTCAGTCCGCGCTGAAATCGAGTCGACTGCCTACGGCGAACAACGTGGAGGAACATGAGGAGCAAAACCGAGGAAACCGATGAGAGAAACGAAGTCACTAGCGAGGTTCATGGTGTCATTGCTAGGGAGGAAACCGAGGTCGCTGATGTTAGAGGCTTAGTCCACCGTAAGTGGCACAAACTTAGTGACCGAGAGGGTCAATATGCGCAATGCCTTACCCCCGTGATTAATCACCTTTACCCTTGACGGGATTACAGATATATATATAAACCCCAGACACAGTAATCACACCCTCAGTCGAATGTACAGAGACTGAGGGTGAGTAGCTACGTACACTTACCAGAACGGACATTTTACTTACGGCCTACCTTAGCACATATACTCACTCGTGTAATAGGTAGGTTCTCAGTCGAATGTACAGAGACTGAGGCACATATACTCACTCGTGTAATAGGTCTTGGATTGTAACAGCTGACGAGGTTGAGCATGCACTGAGGAGACTATGGATGTGGTCGAGGTTGTCAAGTGGACCCTTGGCGAAGCTGTAGCTTCGGACGCCAACGAGGACGAAGCACCCGTTGAAACAGCCAAGCGGAACGCTGAGGTCACCGATGGAGACAATGTGAAGAAAGAAGAAGTTACCGACGCTGGCAGAATGGGTCAGATTGTCCACTTGCTCAAGGAGCAAAGGAGGCAAAGGAGAAGCGGGCGAAGGAAAAGGAGGAAAATGAGAAAGTGCTAAAGGAGATTGATCTGGCACAGCGTAGGATCGGCAAGCTTCTTGATTTGAAGAACCTGTAAGTTGTTCCGTTCTTGACTTCGACTCTTGTAGCTAATGAACGCGCCTGACTCTGGTTTGACCCCGTCGTCTTGGATTCGTGGGTGAGGCAATTTGATTTGCACCAGTTTTACCGAGAGATCTCCGAGGCCTCATCTTCGACTTCCGCTGTGGGAGAGACCATCACTCTCGTAAGTATTGCAGTGGTATGCATATTGTGACTCTGGCTGACTTCATCAATGCGCAGCCTTACCTGGACACATCCTCGTCTTCTGCTGTCACAAAGACAACTCTCGTAAGTTATTTAATGTCGTAACCGTTGCGATAGTTGCTGACACGATCCATTCCCTCACTATAGTTTGACATGAAAGTCTCGGAGTCGTCCTCATTGGTCTCCACCATCGTTGAGCCGTCGGACACTTCTACCGTTCTTGAGAAAACAGTTCCCATGAGTATTCGCTTTTCTTGATTATTCGTGTGACTGATATTATCTTGTTGTTATAGCCGCCTAGCCTTGAGATCTCAGAGGCAATCCCATCCTCCACCATCCCAATATCCTATGCCTTAGCTACCGACTCAACTACATTCCAAAGAACGCAGCCGAACGGTCAATGGTTCCTCAAAACATGACGAAAGAGGAAGAAGAGCGGCATAGTAAGGCTCGACAGCATAAAGCCACCGAAGAGCGGCGGAAGCGGAGGAAGAAGGCCCACGCCAGATAGCTCGCACAACAGGTGGACTCATCGCGCGATGGGTGTCCGAAGAAATGAGAACCTGAAACGGAATGGCTCGAAGAACGGCTCAAGACGGAATTCGGGCGTTGCTTACGAGTAGCGGCCGAGGTCCGCTTCGAGTAGGTGCGGTCAGTTTGCGAGCCATCTACACGTAGCTGAAGTACCATTCGAGGAGCTTTGATGGATCATGTTACCATAGGGGTAATGAGCAACTCCGGCGTAATCGATTAAGATACTCGCATTCTGAGACCTATCACCTTCGAAGACAACTGAGAGACGACTTTCGTTCACGATTAAACGCTTCCCCGACAATGGAATATCATCTCCCGCTGTGGCAGTAACATAATCGATCGCAAGTTTGCTGATCGTTCCAATGATTGTCGGGTCATGAGTGATAAAGCTGGAGACTTATAGACGGGATATATGTTCGTCACGCCATTCTCGATAAACTGAATCCCAGACTGTATCTTTCCATTGATCGTGACTATGTAAGATTCAGAAGAAGTTCCAGAAAACCATCCGAACAGTGTGACGGATGTTCCTACATTCGACTCATGGTGAGAAGATGTACATGACGAGTTTTACATGGAAATCAACAGATACCAGTTATGTTCAATCCTATAGGTCGTAGTGAAACGGCTCCACCAAAGTATGGTGCAGTGAATCGTTGTCACAGAGTATAGTCGCCATCAAGGCGCCACGAGAAAAGCATACTGAAGCAGCATCCATTATAATGGTGACGGGATCTATCACAGTTCGACACATTCGTATCCTAGTTTTTGACAACAATCGCGGGATCTCGGCGACTATGTTCAGAAACAGAGACTGATATGGCAATTCATCTGTCCAAAACTGTTTTCAAGGGCTTCTGACCATCAAATGAATGTAGACATCAAGCATATGGTCAAGAGTGAGCTGTTTAACTAGTAAGCTGATGGCACACAAAACAGGAAATAACAAGTCAGGCTAACCAGACAGAAAGTTTCCGGAATGCAAGGCAGATGCCAAAGTCTGAATGCACCTTTTTGGGTGAGGAATAGACAAGGTGATGGAAAGGGGGAAGCATCAATCATCATCATACATTATTGATGACAGTGAATTAGTTACATCGCGCGGCCACTTATGTATCCTTGAGTATCCTTGATAAAGAACGAATCAGAACTTCATGGACTAACAACAGATTGTCCTAAAATAAAGCAGAATCCTTTTCGTGTCCAGGTGCTCATCTGGGACCTTGTCACATCCAGGCATATGTTCCAAGCGAAGCTGTATGAAGAGATCATTTCATATTTCATGACAGTTGCTAACTCACGTCGGATCAGATTTTTTGGATGCTTTGGATAGATCTTGTATTGTACATGTCCTTTCGTTCAGATTGTCCCATGATTGAACATTTATTCTTCAAATGAGCCAACAACATAATTGTCTTTACGACCCTTGAATTCAAAGAAACTCCTGGAAGACCCACATCAAAAGCGAAAGATAATCTCAAAACAGGTTCAAAATAGCATGAGAAGAGATTTGAGAGATCTTCGTTCACAAGGCGGTCAGGGACAACGACAAAGCAGACGATACATTCCTTTCGTTTCTTCAATTTCATCGATAATGACATATCTTGTAACAGAACCATCGCGGGCATACCGCCATAAGATCTCGTATAATATGTATCAAAGGGAGGCAAGGACTGCCGAGGCAGCAGTAATCGTGATCTTGCTGGGATCAGGTTCGACTGCCAGGGACACGACCTTGTCTTCGTCTGTGACGATCACGTAGCGCTGGATAACACGAAAAATACAAAATCAGCGTTATGATGAAACGGCGGAAGTGCAGACGAACGAGAGCGCGCGTTCCACCGAGGATTGGGGTAGCATCAAAAGCAAGACCGATAGACTGAGAGAAGGCAGCAGTATCATCGGCGATGAAATGAACAGCTTAAAGCAAGGTATTCAAGATTAAATCATGAAGAGCGCATAAACGACTCACGGGAACCCTTAGGTGCGAGATTCTCTTTCCATGCCCTACAGACCATCCAGAGTCAACGTTCATCCATGATCGAAAGCTGAATCAAGGCGTACTTGGTGACGAAAACGTCGTTGACAGAAAGAACATAGATTTCATTGATTCCCTTGGTCTTGAAATCACTGTATGCCTCGAGATATCCTGGAACTTGAGCGTGACAAGTACCAGTGAATGCACCAGGGACGCCGACCTAAAGATCAATGATATATCAATATATCTTTTCACATTTTTTCGAATGGTAGTATACATACGATAATATTCTTTCCTTTCAATACAAGAGGTGTTGCCTCGTTAGGTCCATTCTCCTTGATAGGCTGCGAGGGTATTACGCTGCCGACTTGAATGCGAGGAGTAGACATGGTCAAGAAGCTAGAGAGAAGAGATTAAACAATGTGTTAAAGCGAGAAATGATCAGTGAGAATTCGATGTCAGAGAAAGTGACTTAGTCATCCCGTCCTGGTCATCATCGCCTATCGGAGATCGGACATCAATCACTTTAACGCTCGTGTAGGTTACGTGCTAATACGGCAATCTCTTCGTCATGCTCTTTCTTCGGTCTGATTTGTGCTCCAGTGGCGCCTTGTAGGTATTTGAGAAAGCAATGATTGATTGCCATATATGTCAGTCATACATTCTGTCATCAGATAAATTTACCTGCATAAAGTTCGGCATCGAGTAGAGTAAGTATACTGTTTGTCTAACAAACTGACGAAGGATAGAAGAACGATATGGAAAGTCCACGCTAAAGAAGCACGATATTGTTCGTTTACACAACGAGACAAAATCGTACAATCGTGCGTTGACCAGGAAACAAAGGATGTGAATGGTCTGGAAGGACAGCTATCTCGAGTTCTCCATGCATCTCCACCCTTTGGAGAGGCCTTAGCTTGCACTTGAAGCGCGTTGCAATGCCCTCTTCCTGTTCCAGAATCGTGACCCAGTAGGTTGATCTATCAGGCGAACCAACTTCCATCTTTCCGACCGAAGCAAACAATAGTTCACTTACAGAAAGAGTAAATCGACCGTATAGCCGATTTCATCCTTCAACCGCATCGTATGGCGATGCACCTCGGGTTTCTTACCAAGGACCTCGAAGTCCAGCGCGACTATGGAATACTCGCCTTCAAACTTGAACGAGGCTTGTTTGACTACCTGTGCCGGCTGAGATGTTTGTTTGAAGCGCTTGTAGTAGTGATGAGCTTCAAGGAAACCCGCTATTCTCTTGTGGAAAACCTCGAGAAGCGATGACCAACAGACATATTCCGGATAAAGAGGAATCTACAAGTTCCGAAATTAGAGGCGTTTGGATAAGGGCGAGACAACAAACAGTTTTCTTCGGAGCAGGGACACGCTTGACGATGGTTTCCGGTGTTGCTTTCGGCACATTGACCGAAGACGGCACATTCAACATCGATTTTCCCTTTTCACATTGATTACAGAGGGTTTCTTGTGATTGAGCTATGATCCGGAATTCACAATCTGGCCTCTTGCACCGTCTGAGCAGCCCTTCTAGTCCCTGCCTTGCAGCTGATGGGACCGTCTTATCCAACTACTCTTAGCACGACAATCCGAAGTATCCTGATATTTTTACTGACCAAAGCAGCGTCCTCCAATTCCGATTCAGAACCTGCGTCAGCCTGACTAGACTTCCCCGCCTTCTTGGAAATGGGTTGATCCCGCCGCCCAGACGAATTCTCACGCATCTTCTTCATACGTTGCCTTCTCGCAACATTTGGCACCCGTATCCGACATGACTTACACATCTTCCATGGATACTCCTCGGAGGAGGGTATAATCTGCATGCAATTCCTAATTGTGCACAGCCGCGCTCCAGGAGTAAGAAAATCCGACAGAGGTTTTGCTGTGGAATCATGTCGATTTTCAAAGTTTGGAGATGTCTTAGCATACTTGACGTATAAGTCATTGGCATCAAGGGAAGACGCATAGACTCACTCCATCAGCCTCTTCATTGAGACGCTTATGTTTGCCCTGGATATTCAACCGTTTACATTGATACTCCTGATGATGTAAGCGGCACTGGACACAATATTTCCAACGATAACCCTCGGGGAGGATACGGCGACATCTTGGAATAGAGCAGAGGACTCCATCAGACCGATGTACAGAGACGGGACGGGCAGGGATGGGAATTTTTATTCTTGGACGTTCCTATCATACAGGTTCAACCACGTTGCCCCCATATGAAATGAGGAATATTTACCTTGGGAGATTCTTCGTCAGACAACAACTCGTCGTCATCGGATTTTTGAAGATCGATAAGATCACTCAGGTCGCTGGGGTTGCTATCCCATCCTGATATGGTCTGAAAAGGCATATTTTCACTCGTGGAGCTCGATGTTGCAGGGCATGAGATTGCAGCAACAACCGCAGAGTCAGACTTACGGGGCGGAGAACGAGATCTAGAATGAACAATCCTCGAATGCGAGAATGTTGGACTGGTATGTACAATAGCTGTAGGAGGGGTCTCTCTAAGATGTGATGATGAGACGGTCAATATCGTAGGTTTGGGAGATGGGCTGTTTGACGAGGACAGAGTCTCTTTACAGCCCAAGGCCTCAGAGTGGGTCACTGTGGAGGGTTCGCTCGGCAATGTAGAGGGATTTGAGGGCGAATTCAGCGGCCGAAAAGCGGGTATTCGAATTTTCAACTTGTCTAGTGTTTGTGTTTTCCTGCCACTTGAACCCCGAGTTTCGTCCTTTTTCAACGTTGGCACATCCGCTCTGGCAGCTAGATCCACATCCAGCATATCCGACCAGGTGACAGTCTTGCGCCTCTTGTGCGGTCGGGCGGAACGTGCATCAGCATAAACCTGAAGCTTCGATTGCCATTCCCTCTTAATGCAAGGGAAGCATCGTGAAGCTGTAGAGTCTGCAGGCAAAATTGCATTGCAATCAGGCGTTACACACGTGCAGTTAAGCTGAAAGGAACGGGAATAACGAGTTATGTTACCGTAGATTACATTCAACTCACCTTAGTTTGTGGAGGTCGTGAGCTTGGCACTAGTAGAGGTCTGCTTCTAGAGCTTTGTCGTTGAACAGTAGAAGGCTTCGTTCTTGTCAGTTTCGGTATTGGAAGTGGATGCCGAACAACAAGCGGCAAAGGCTAAGAACAGGATTGGCTTGATACAAGATGGTGACAATGTGTGCACTTGCCGCGACAGATGAGGCCGAATGATGGAGCACACCATCAACAGGGAAAGAACCAGCAGGTACTGAACTTGACCCGTAATAACCAAACGATTGAGGTAGGGGCTGCGACGTTTGACTGACTTCATGCTCAGGCTAGGTGACCCAATTTCATGTCCAAGAAGATATCAGATGAGAGTTAGCATGACGCACCTCAGGATATTGGAGTTCCAGACCATCCAAATTATCCCATGCATCCTCGGAAGTGTCAAGTGGGGGTACAATCACCTGATTAAGAATAGAAATCAGAAAACAAAGGGAGAAAGGCAGAGTACGTACTGAATGAACGACATCGCTACCAACTACTGACCCGGGTGCAGAGTGATCGGATGAAGGTATGTACGAAGGCAGTGGAGGGGGGAGGATTTGAAATAAGTTGTGACGTGGTTGGGATAGATTTGTGTAGCATTTCGAGCAAACTTCAGTACCTTCATTCGGTAGTAGAGCGACAGCACAACCAGGCTGCGTGCATTGTCGATGTTCTTGGCATGGAAACATAGGATATGCTGGCTTATGTTGTAGCATCATATTTTGAAGCGGCTTTCTCGTGAGATGAGCAACTTATCAATGCAAAAATAAAAACTCGTACTATGGGCGGCATAACAGGGCGTATGAGCTCTCCTTTTACATTGAAGTGAGGAACGATTGGGGTGGGGAGAGGAAACGGTTTGGCTGTCAAGCGAGAGTTGATCATCGTAGGTTGGTCAGGTGGTGCCTGATGAGGTGACCTGTCAGAAGTATTGGATATCTAGACGATTAAGTTTAACAATTTTCTTAGCAGCACAGACTAGTAGCTTACCATGAGCCGAAGCCGTCTGCTATGAACCTCTGAGTATGAAGCAACGTGTGGTTTGTTGGGAACAGGCTGTGTGTAGGTTTTAGATGAGAAGCTTTGGATCAAGAGGCATGAAAATTCACCACACGTAGTTGGCTGTTAAGAGGTTCTCCTTGTGTCATAGGATGAGGCCTCGGCGCAAGCGATTGGTCCTTGCAAGGAGCAACCGAGTTAATTATGTCAACTGAAAGAAGGCTCGAGTCAAATGTTTCAACTCACGACGAGTTGTATCTCGGTGCTTGAAGATGATTCTCCCTGAAGAACATTATCAACTCAAGACCAGCGATCTGTCAGTACGATCGACCTTTTGTGTGGCAAGACCTGACGCAAATGATTCTGCAGGTGTCGGAGCATACCCTCGCAACGGAAAACCATCTATCGCCGCGGATCGTCTTTTCTCTTCCTCCCAACATGCTTTACATCTCCCACATGCATCTGTCAGGGCCTCTGAAGACAGCGATGCTGAACATCGGGAGCAGGCCTTATCTTCATGGGGATCTGGATCTTGCAGAAAACGCGTCGGAGGATCAATTTCCATAATCTAGACCATCAAGAGTATCATTAGAAGGGCTAGAAAATAATTGAAGATGACATGTAACTTGAAAAATTTGATCGAGATTTAACGCAACTCACACAAAGAGTTCCTTCCCTCTTTGCAAATCACCCAGACCAAAGAGGTGCCTGGTGTCCTCTGATAGAGGTGCTGAATTTTCGAGGAGATAAAATTACTTTTTTCAAAATTTCGATGACGCATTTTCAAGCCCCGCATATATAGCCTATCGGTGATCATCCTCAAAACTCTCCGCTGCGCTTATTGATCCCTCTCAATCTTTTCCTGGTCGTATTCAAATTTGAGCATTCAAACGTTCAAATACCTCAGGTCGTGGCGTGTTCCGGAAAAATTGTTGAAGGGTTGGCCGGAAGCAGCCGACGTCAAGGAGCATGTGGCCCTGGGGAAAAACGCTTCGAAGTTGATGGCAGCGACGACATAGTTGAAGTTGTCATAGCTTGACCTTCGTGTCGACCGTGTTGTCTCACTGTAGGAGATGTCAGACCTCGAAATATTCAACTTATGTTCGAAGTTTGACATCGAAGTTCTTGAGGAGGCGTCGTACGTTCTCTGGAATGTCTGGAAAACCGTCTATGATCCTACAAGCTCAACCCTACAAGCGTGCATCACGGCTCTCATGGAAGATTCAAAATTATATGAAGTGCTGAAACGCGCGCATTCAGAGAAGAAATATGATACCATACGAACCTGGAGTGAGGTGTTTGATTGTTCTTGTCGAATTTGTTCCTGATGTCCAATCAGCTTCACTCAGACTGTCCACACAAGTGAAGCATATAGACACGTCATTTATATCCCAAGTCGATAAAATATTGGCAGAGATACGCCCAGCTATTACTAGAGTTGTTACTGGATGCTTGAACTTGCCAAGTTGGGTGCCAAAGGTTGAAAATGGTATGGATGCTCTAACCGCAAGACACCTGGAAAGCCTACACATACCCTGTCTCAACGGCAAACCAAATGTGCTTTTGCATGACCTTGGTGGCTTTGACACTGACCCAACACTTTCTGCACGTCTAAGCAACATTTTCATGCCCAACCACCATACGTTTGTATCGATGTAATATTTAACATTGAAGTCTTGTGTTCATGACGCATTTCCCAGGTTTCTTGTCAACACGTCTGGTTCCGGTAAAACACGGCTAATACTAGAAGGCCTATGCCATAAGTGGGGCTTCTACTTCACATCGCTGGTTGATTCTAGTCTTCTAGGCTCAAGTGATGTGCAAAACAGCATTAGACACTATGTTCCTGACTCTCAAAACTTCAAGTCAGCCCTCCCTCCGGTCAGCTCTTCTCAACACGAGTTGTCTCTCAACAACAATCGTCAAATTGCTAGCCGGACCTTCAGTCAATTGTTTCTTGCCCGACTACTTGTTTTCGACCTCTTTGTTGACGTCATGTATGAATTGGATTTGAAAAATTTGAGTGATGCACAAACAGCAGTGTACAGGCAACGTTGGTTACTACTACAGCTACAGCCCAGTCTCGTTCATTCAAAAATCTGGGATATTTTTGATGATATCACTCGCAAGCTTTCCCAAGCCAGTGAAAGCTATGTCAATACTACAACACAGACCTTACTCTCGCGTGTCCGAAAGCTCTGCATTGACAAACCCGTGCCCTCTTCCAAGGAAGCGCATCGAACACCCATTTTCTGCGTCCTTGACGAAGCTCAGTATGCAGCAACGCAACATTCTTTGGCGTTTCGTTCTGCGAATGGAGCCGCGCATCGCCCAATCCTCCGCGAGATTGTACGGGCTTGGGAGAGCCAGACGTCCGGTCAAGGCGTGTTCATGGTAGTCGCAGGTACTGGCATCTCGAAAGATGTTGTTGATCAAGCAATGGCGTCCGCCATTATGAAAGAGTCCAAGTATCGTTGGTGCTCAGACACCGGCGCTTTCGATGATGAGGTTGTACAGCGTCGCTATGTAGAAAAGTTCTTTCCCTCGGCATATTCCTCCAGTGCATCTGGTAGGCGATTGCTTGATAGGGTTTGGTACTGGTTACACGGCAGGTGGCTGAACATAAGTCTTACCTGAAATCATATTCTGACATCTGGTCAGGCATCGTTTCACAGCAGGTTACATTGCTGAACTCCTGAATAACGGCTTTCACAGTCCCCATACTCTACTTAACAGATATATAGAATTCTTCACAGACTTCAAACCAACTGACGCCCAGGAATACGTCGACGCCGAAGACTCAGTTGTATCAATTTCGTCACGCTACCGCATAGACTTTCACAAGCTCACGAAAAGTGCGTCTTTACTTTACAAAGTCGCTCTTGCCTCTGAAAATTACCTATCAGACCCTGATATGATTGAAACAATTCATCAACTAACAACTCACTACCTAATGCGTTCCGTGCTTCCAAGAAGCCTGGGCCAAGATGAAAAGATGTATGTTGAGTACGGCTTTGCGCGCTTCAAAGATGCATGTACCAACACTGTCACTGTCGATGAACCTCTTGTCTTGCTGGCGGCAACACACTGGATTGATAAAAACTACCGCACAAGTTACAAACTTTTTGCAGAACGAATCAAGGTACATGATACCTCTTCCAACGGTTTTGAAAACTATCTCGCTTTTTGTCTTAACCTTGCTTTTTCTCAAAAGCAACGGGTTGACAAGATTTTCAATTTCTGTGGTCCTCCACCGGCCTGGGCACGACAAGAAGCGGAACTAGTGTCTTTACACTCTACGTTTGATGGGATTGTTGAAGTCAGTCCCGTCCGACATTCTACAAACTCCGGCCCTTCGTTAACGCTAGGCGTAAATGCCAAAACCACTGACGAGACCTCTGCGTGGTTACAACATGAAAGTTCTGCCCCTGTCTGTTTTCCCCATTCGCATATGGGCCCAGATCTCTTGTTCGTATTGCGCCTAGCCGATAATAGCACTGTATGGGTTGCTGTTCAGGCCAAATATTCGATTGGGAGGAACG
Organism: Termitomyces sp. T108; assembly: GCA_017657275.1. Classification (NCBI taxonomy): domain Eukaryota; kingdom Fungi; phylum Basidiomycota; class Agaricomycetes; order Agaricales; family Lyophyllaceae; genus Termitomyces; species Termitomyces sp. T108. The sequence continues at coordinate 6,988 of JAGGAU010000170.1, read as the reverse complement.
GCATGTTATCAAGGCCTTTTCTTCGTAGAGCCATTCGCAGTGTCACGCCTTCAAAATTCTTCATTGACAAGGTCAGTAGCATCGCTCATGTTTGTCTATCTCTGTACCTAAATCCACGTATTGTCTTTAGGAAGGGAATCCATTCTCTCCCCATATTGTCAACAAGACTCTTGATTGCCTTGCTGCTTTACCACATCGGCGTAGCGACGCGGGTACATACAGCTTGCTACGCATCGTCGCATCTTTCCCCGCACAACCGGGACTGAAGCGTTGCATCGAGGAGGATCCCGATGAAGAACATCATCCTCTGGCAAGTCTGGACATGAACTTCTTGAAGCTATTGACCAAGAAGTTGTCTCCGGTAAATTTTCTGGATGGCTTGGAGCAGAAGCAGGCGGCATCTGAGCAAACTTCAACAAAACGTACAAGGAAAAATTCAGGCTTGCCGCCCGTCCCGCGGAAAAGGTTGAGAATATAAACGAGATTTTTCCATATTACTAGTCTTATTCGTATCTTTATGTATGTATGGTTTCTCTCTTTCTGATTCCAAGTTCCGCAGAACTATGAAACTCGAATTACTTTGCTATCAGATGGTGATTATGAGGTTTCATGTGCTTATCTTGGATCAGACATGATAGATGGATGATGGAGTGAGATGCTCACGTTAGTAGACTACTACTACTAATATGGGTCAACTAACTACGTATAACATTTCGCCGAACTCGGCTTGTGCTAGCTCTGAAGATACAATCCGAGCAACGAGCCTCAGGTACAATCGGGGCGCACCTTTTAGTTGCAAGGGACATATAAGATGGTCTAAATGGGTAGATATTTTTCTTAGGGTACGACTGCTGAGGCACAGTGAACCTGGAAAACCTAGTATCAATTCTTAGCATAATGAAACTTAACTCTTTCCAGAAAGAGAAGAGAATATTTTATATCTTTGAGGGCTGGCTGCCGATGTTTCAATGTGCTGAGCGCCTATTATGGAGTTGTGTCATGAGGGTATTATAACAGAAGACAAGTATGATTCAGCACACGTTTTATCCTGCAGACAATCGACTCCGCAATTTGAGACTGAGCAAATCATCAACAAGCATATTATATGATTGAAATTCAGAGTTTCAATCGGGCTACTGACTGCCTTGTAGAATCGAATTATTCACAACTCGTTTCCGAAAATAGACATACTATCAGAGCACTATAAGTATCATCAAATATTCATTTTCAAATATTTATTTTTTGTGCATGAGACATCCATCACAAAGTAAGCGAAATCAGATTGGTGACCAACTCTCTAGTTCATCTACATAGGGACGAGATCGGTGCCTCACGTACCTTATGTTAAAGGAAGAGGCAAAGATGTCACTTCGTTGCGGCTGTCAGGCCTACTTCCGATAAAAGACTTAGCAGAAGAAATGTCGGCGCTCAATGTCCTTTCAACCTCTTTGAGAGTATCTTGCTTTTGCATCTGTTGTTCAAGCAAAATACGCATTATTTGCTGTTGCTGTTGTTGTAACAGAGTCATTTGATGGTGTTGTTGTAACAACGTCATCTGCAACTGTGCCTGCTGCTGTATCAACTCGGCAGGTAAGCTCGCTGCTTCCCTGTTATTTGACAAGTCCTGATCTTCCAGCATGTCCGTAGCACCACCGAGATCCCTGTATAGTCTCGCACCATACGCAGCGTTCATCTGGTACGTCGGTGCAGGCATGGAAGGACCGAGCAGGCTCGGTGGTGATTGAGAGTGAGTCCGAGCAGCTGGAGTCTTGGAGATACGAGAAGGATTGGGCTCTTTTCCTGACCTTTGGGAGTACGTAGCATGTTCCGGAAAGGTAGACATCCCAGGAGCATGAGTTATCAAAACGTCTGGCAGCTCTGGCAGGACTTGTGCTGGTTGTGGTGGAGAAACGTTATTCATATAAGCTGGGCCTGATAGTTCCATCACACCCATCTGCCCGGGGTAAGCTTGGCCCTGGACTGCTCGGACATGCACATTTGCCAGGGTCTGAAGTCTCCGCAATTCGTCAATTAAAACCTGGATATTGAATGCTGTAGAAGTCCCTGTAGCTTTCTGTTGTTGTGTCTGAGCGATAATTAATGCCCGGATAACTTCTTCATACTTGGCGTTCGGAGCACTCTGGAAGACTGCTTCCAAATCAGCCCGTGAGATTCCTGAGGAGTTTCTATCGCGCAAAGCGTAACGGTGGATAAGACTCGCAACGACGTCTACAAAGCTCACATTTGTCTCTGTAGGGATGGGGATACTCGGGGTATCGATTGTGCTGCTAGTACCAGCAACTCTTAACGCAAGTTTTGCGACATTCTTAGATACCTTTCCAAGTTTACTGCTCAGCACTTTGGCTTTAGGAGCCGGAAGCCCAGCGGTGAGGGAGTCATGTTGAACAGGTAGTGATGCAACGCTGATCTGGCTTCCGAGGTTCAATCCAGCGTGAAAACTGGCAGACGATTGAGTGGAGTTTGTAGAGTTTTCAAATGCATCCACTTTAGATGCCGTGGTCTGTGCATGTTGTTGCTGCGAGGAAGGATGGGCATACAATGATTGCTGAGGTCCTGTGCTGATATCTGTCGCAATCGGACCTTGGAAAACAGTCTGAGGAGACTCAGGGATACTGAAGGACGATTCATGTTGATGATGGTAGTATATCTGACTGGTTGGTGAACCGGGTGGCTGGCACATTCTTGACATGATCTGTGTTCCACGGGCTGCATATGGCGAAGCCAAGGAAGTCGGAGAGGCAGGCAATTGACTCGAAGTTAATCCTGAACGCGCAGACAATGGGGATGACGATCCAAGCGAGGAATCGATGGCTGCCACGTAGAGCTGCTGGGCCCTGGTCGTCGGATTGACATTATGCGACGAAGAGTGATGAGTTGCTGCTGAAGGTGACAGATGGCTGCCTTGGAGGCTGTTGTATATGGTGCTGTTATTAGCGCATTTGGTTAAATCAGGAATTCTGTATGCATCGGATAAACCTACTTCTGACCACCATAAAAGCTCTGTTTAGGCTGTGTAGGATCGCCGATAGGAAGTTCACGACTTTGCATGGATGCGATGGCGAGGAAACAAGTGAGGAGACGCAGAGGGTAAATGATCTGCTAGTTCCTGTTCATGATAACGAAGGGAAACGCCGTTCAAATGAACTATCATACGAGCCTCCAAAAATATACGCCACAACATATAGTTTCGGACTTCCAAACAAATGAGAGACCACATCTGGACTGACTTTCCCAAGCGTGACGTTGATCATAATCTATCAGTCAAGAAAGTCGGGTTCCTGATTTGCTGATTGACTTTGGAACACTAATGTACAAATGTACATAGAAGATTGCAAGGCTCTGGATATATATGTGCATATGTTTTTTTTTTGATAGTGCGGTCTTTGATCAATAATTATTGCCGAGGTCAGGACCGGCGGGCCGCTAACGGCTAAGCCAAAACCGAAGCCTCCAACGCGCTTGTCACGGCGTCCACACGACAGCGAGATAGCTTCACTGACATTTGACGTAAGATTTGTGAAGATGCACACACTGGAGCATATGGCTACCTTCTGCGGTTTGCTTCGGTTGATCACCCAATACCATCACTTTGCCAATTTAGGGATCATTTCCGAAAACTGACATAAACAGTCCTTAGGAGTGTTATGGTCATACACCCAGATTTACATAGGAAACGCAGAATATCGATTAAACAAATGCGTTACCTGGTCGAACCCAAACAATCCTACCTACACAGAAACCAATCATTGTGCATGCTTCGAGTGAAGGGGAGGGACAAGGACTCGGATACCACTTCGTGACAGTTATGAAACCTGCTTCCAATCACAGCACTCGAAGAAAAAAACGACGTTTGACATCATCGTTTCCTGATTTTGCCACTGCTGATGTTGCGATGACGTTGCCTGTAATTGCGTCTGCAGCTGTAAGGCAATATCCATCGTTTGGATGCGGGTTCGGTCTCCCTGTCCTTCAACACGTCTTGATCCTCCAGCCAGTCTGCATCCCCTTTAAGTCCCTATACAACTTCGCACCAGGCGCAAATTGCACCTGATGCATCGGCAAGGGCACGGAAGGAACAGATATGCTTGACTGTGAGTCGTACTGAGGTGGCAAAGCAGGAGCCAAGGAGTAATGAAGATTCCACACAGCTTCAGAGCCCGGGCTGAGTGGAGAATACGTAAGAGTCAGGCGCAGTGGGGCTTGTTGAAGATCAGCGGGTGGAACTGCCGATGAGTTTCTCGTGCGTGAGGTAAGGCGGTTGATAAGACCCGCCACCTTCGCATTCGCATTTGTCGGAACGGAAGCCCCCATGTCGAACCCGATTGCTTTGTGAATAGTCTGTAGTGTGGATTTACCAATGTACTTGGCTTTTCGACTGATTTTTTCGCTCATCGTTGGTATGGGTCCTGGCGCTGGCGAATGCACAGACGATTCAACAAAGCTACAGTTTCCATATGCATCCGTGTGTGACGTCGTGGTCTGTACATGCTGTTGCCAGAAATGATACTGGGCATGGACCGGCGTTTGCTGAAGTTCACCGTTGCTGTCCATTGTAATGGGATCCTGGAAGTAATTCCGAGTAGTACTTTCGGGAGAACTCAAAGACGATCCACTCTGTTGGGAGTAGTCAACCGGACTGCTCAGTAAGCTGGTTTGCGACTGGTGCATCCTTGACATTGTAGGTATGTCATAGGATGGAAACGACGCAGTTGGAGATGGTGACAAGGAAGTCAGAGAGCCAGACGATGGGCTAGAACCTGAAGTTGATGATTGTGATGTTCGGGGCAAGGACATGACATATGATCTGTCGAGCTCCTCATAGGCATATGTCGGATTGACACTATATGACAGATGAAGATGGATCGACGCTGGAGACAATTGACTGCCTTGAAGGCTATTGCAAATAGTACTGTAGTTAGCATAACCAAGAAACCGGTGCTATGATCTTACCCCTTGCCGGCATTCAGGGTACCGATGATAGTTTCGCAAACCTCCATAGTTATGGAGACGATCAAGGGCAGGGTACGCAGAAATTGTCGGACGTTAATTCGCATTGCGAAACTTATGAAGCGGCCCAAAGAATATACGCCACAACTTATCCGATGGAATTGATCATGAAGATTCCTTCGAAAACATGAGAAGGACCCATGTGTACACAGCCATACACAGCCAGTGTTCCATGAATAGCTATAATGGTATGATGGCAGTCTAGTGCACGAGACTTGTTAGCTGTGCATGGGAACATAACACGCACGACTTCTCGAGGATCGTGATATGCTTGGCGCGTCAACTGACGCGTTCCACGTTTGAATACCAGGTACACAAGGCTATCAATTTACCAGCATCTGAGTACCATCGACCAAGGATGTCCAAATTGCGCTCGATGTTGATCATGATAACAGGACTCGCGGGTGGTAAAGTTGTTGAAGGCTGTTGAGAAACTTCGCGTTGGAGCGATCAGGTTGGATAGTAGTATGCAGCAGTGCTAGGCGAATGAAGACCACATTACAATAGGATCAGTACTGCGCAATCATAGAGAAAGATGATTGAGGTTGGACCAGAAGGCGACTTTGATTTCGCAGGAAAAGGAGAACAGGTGTTGCCGGTCAAAAAAAATTGACCATAGGATGATTCTACTACAGCTGAAATCGAACGAAACGGGGTATTTCACACCTTTAGGTATCTCTAGCATCTTTTCATATTATGTTGAGAAGTTTAGTCTTTCGGACTGTACTTTGCACCTGGAGAACGTACATATCACTTCTTCACCCGCCGCGTCCAACGATGGTCCCATTTGTCAAAATTCCCCACAGGGTGTTTTCTCGTATGAGGAATATACCCGGTAATGATAAGGTTTCCTTCCGGGTTTGTGGTCTGGATCAGCAGGCCCGCGTGGCATGGATGAGACGAAGCAAGGTGCTGGTATGGATTTCCAACCAGCCCCCTCCGCAGCGATTTGGTGAGCGGTAACCCGACGAGAGACATATTATCATCTTGTTGCTGGAAGAAGAGTTTGATGACACCTATCAGAGGGAGAGAGCCGAGATGTTTGTGCATATGGTGCACAATAAGGTTTGATCTATCAAAATATACATAGAAAAGTGGAAGTTTCAACCGAAATCATTGAGATACAAAGATGATTGAAACGCAACCCGTGCGACTTGGCAAAGCGAGAAAGCGTACTCACTTGATACATTGGGTGACTTCTCACTGAGAACAAGGTGAACGAGAAGATAGAACAACCTAGGGATCTATCGTACTGGCTGAATCGATGCCTCTTCTACCAAAACCATGCAAGCCAAGCAAACTAGGGTGTACGCAGACCTGTACTTTGTTGGCCTTTGCATGTTCCACACTCTTATATGTACGTTAGTATAGTCAGGACCAGTGGATTCAACTCCCTTACGATGCATGTAATCCACACACTACGTCATCCAAGTGGGTAGACTCCATGACTGCTTTATTGTCAGCCTCTCTTTGCACCGCAGCAAAATCTTGACATGTCAAGCTAGCTCAAATTCCACTCGATGGGCGATGAAGGATGTTCAACACTGTCATGAGAAGCCTATTATCTATGATGGAGAAATCATGACAATAAGGGCTTGTTTTGAGCACAGCTGCGCAATAGTTCTGGTTGAACAAACTCACCTTTGTGATGTACCCATGGTATACTTAGCGCGTCTACTCCACGTCGAGACCCAAGTACATTAGATTGTCAAGCAGCCAGCGCTTCAGTGCCGGAAGTCCTAATTGTGGTTTTGTTAGACGGATGGTATGGCTTGGGTCAGTAGCTGCATGATCACGTGATTATTGGGCATAGACGCGTCGACGTGGCTCTCCATCCTCAGTTGTTCTCTCTCTTCTACGACAGACACTGAGGATGTGAGTTGCACTTATTTTATTTCTTTCATGTACACAGGACTAATACCTTACACGTAGTCATTCTCTGTCGTGTAGGTATGATAAT